>CM035155.1:4652694-4930192 GCA_020205615.1 Panax quinquefolius | reverse complement strand
ATATAAATCAAATTTTAATATATAATTCGCTTATACATAAGAAAACGTTCCAAAATCAATAATTTTTTGACAAATGAAATATTAGATTTTCATCGCATAAATTTCAGTATATGTCCTTCTTTCACAATTATGATACTGAATTTAACATTGATTATATTTCTTAAGACTTAGATCTAAGATCGTTTTTAGAATTTTCATTCAGATTATGTTAATTCTTTTAGATTGACATCTCTTCATAATATCAATGTGTTCTCATAAATCTCACTGCTCGCTATTTTTTTACCAGATTCAAAATTTTTATCATCTTATTTCGCCAAAGAATTTCTCATATCTATCAAAAAGTAATTATCCTTTTATCATTAATCATTCTTCACCGCTTCTTTAATATGAATCATTTTCAATTCTATATTTTGATCATAAATATCTATAAATTTTCAGTATTTTTTCTTCTTTCATATCAAGACATCGCCATTATCTCGTGAACAATTCTTAATACACATACATTCTCGCCTCCCCGAGAAGAAAATGGAACAACAAGGAAAAGGGTGAGCCTCAACTAGCCCAAAGAAGAATGTTACGACTAAGATAATATACAACAAATTATCGTTAGTCTCCAACAGGAAAAACTGAGAATACAATAGTACAACAAGTTTCGCATCAATATTCGCAAATGGAAATAATAATTCATGTAAGAGTTACGTAGAGAATGAAATCTACTATAATCTATGAATTTAATACCATCATCAATATTTTATCCTCAGAACATCAATCAATATTCATCTCAAATCAAATATTCATCTTGCAGACCATGTGCCAAAGATATTCATCAATCGGCCATGTTCATCTCAACACTGCTCATCTTTGCACTAAAGGCCAAAGATATTCATCAACCTGACATCATTTAAACACTGCTCATCTTTGCACTAAAGGCCAAAGATATTCATCATTCCCATCATGTTCATTTAAACACCTGCTCATCTGCACTACATGTGCCAAAGATATTCATCACGCACATGCCATTTAAAAGATATTCTTCAGCCAAAGATATTCTTCGTAAATCATTCATCTTTGCACTACATGTGCCAAAGATATTCAATAATATCATCATTTAAGATCGAGGATGATGAAAATATTTTAAAGAACTAATCCAAAGGAAACAAAATGACAAGGATTAAGGATTAAGGATTCAGACTTTGTTTTATCCACGTCCAACAATACCTCAAAAATAATCATAGGTGTAAAATTCAAGAATGATCAAAACATGGATACAATCAAAGCTAGTATCCAAAATAGATATTTTGATTTAAAAGAAAATTTTCATTTTCTATGAATAAGGCCGATTCGTGAATAATGCCGATGATACGCGAATAAGGCCAGATACGTGAATAAGAATCTCGACACCAAAAGATGTAAATTCCACAAAAAACATCTTCACGCCTCCCGCTTAATAGTACTGTGAATAAGAATCTCGTGAATAGTAATTCATGAATAAGAATCGTGAATAAGAACTCATGAATAAGAACCCCTACATGAAAAAGTTCCAAATTTGATAAAAAGTACCAACCAATATTTCAAAGATAATGATATCAAGAATTAATATCATTTGAGAAAAAATAACATCCCTTACCTCGAAAGACAAGATTTAAGGAAACATCTGATATAAGGTCAATGAACTTCAGATCGCCTAACAATACTCAAAGTATATCTAAATACTCACAAGAATACGCCGATAATATAGAGAGAGAAAGAGAGAAAACTTTGTTTCGTGTGATTTTCAATTCTAACTTAAATTTCTATTTATAGGAAAACGTTAGCACCACCAAGGCAGATTCGACCGCAAGCACCGATGGCTTTTACTCGCTACTATTGCCACCCACCACATTTGAAATAAAATTCAGCACATTTCTTCACCAACCACAAGTGGGGCCCACTCAATTCTAGAACTTTCCACCAAAATCAATTATAACCCTAATTTCCTAATCCGACACCTCTTAAAATTCACAACAAATCATTCGTGAATTTTTAATCTGCTCAAAATTTGTGGACATATACTCAACTTATGTATGTATAATATACCCAAAAATTACCACAATCCAACATTTGATTAAAAATTATAACCCCACAATATATCTCAAAACCCCGATTTAATTTTTAATACCTCCAATCCGATAAAATAATCGATAAAACACCTCAACATTAATTCCTTCATTAATAACCACATAAATAAATCCATCATTTATATTCATATAAAATAAATATTTTCTTATCATATGAATCAATAATTAATTATTCACAAATAATATTACGTAATCACATTTACGACAACCAGTCGCTCCTCAGAAAGAGGGCTTTCCAATAAGGATCTCCTCATCGGGCGCCGCAATTAAAGTGACCAAACCTCTCATTAGATGTAACTTTCTAGACATTGCCAATAATGTTATCTAATAATATTATTCAAATAATATGAATTATCGATCCGATAATGGAAATATCGCAGAATCGACAATTATCAACAACAATAATATAAAATATCAACGCAAAGAATTATCGAATCAATAAAATAAAATATTGAACAAGAATTCACCGTGGAAAATTATTGAAAAGGCCATCTTACGTATTTAATCAATAATTCAACAATATCTGTAATACTGCAGTGCATCAGGCAACCACGCCAGACATCAGATTTTAACCACCGGTATTCCAAATGCCTTAATTCAGAATAACTACGCCGTTATTTATAACCACCCAAACTTTGTCGCTTTCCTCATCCAATCGCTTCGTTATGGGGCTCATATGGTCGTCACCGCCGCATTTAATATTCGACAAAGCATTTAATATTCCACCACCAAACTAATATTCCCGACGCATTTAATATTCCATTTCCACCAAACTAATATTCCCCACAAAAATGAATATTTTATAACCACTTGCTTATTTTGAAATATTTTATGATTTAACCCTTAACTATCCATATTAATCAAATCAACCCTTACTATTTCAAAATAATAAATAAAGGAAATTCCTTTTATTTAAAAAATTTCTCGGTCTTACAACCTCCTCCTTATGAAATTTCGCCCTCGAAATCGACGACGACTCGGTATTTTAAAAGGTAAAGATACTCGCTTTCATTTTCGCTTTCCAACTCCCGTGTCATTTCCTCAATAAAGATGGTTTCTCCACAAAACTTTAACTTACGGTATAACCCTCTGACATATAGGTCATGTTCTTTCCTCTACAAAATCTTGACAGTACCTCCTCAGACGTTAAGTCTTCTATTATCTCGTCCGGCTTCTAACTCAATGACGTGTTTCGGTCGTCCACATATTTACGTAACATCGACACGTGAAAACGCGCTATAACACGCCGCCATACTTGGTGGTAAAACGAGTATATAGGCCACGCTTCCTATTCGACGAGAATTTCAAATGGATTAATAAATCAAGGTTTGAGCTTCACCTCACCGATTCTCGCTTTTAAAATAACAACTTTCGCACCTCCTTCTTCAAATTCATCACCCGGGTGTAGTTTGAATGCCTTTAACTTTATCGATTAAAGTCGATTATACTCAGATATCATCACGCATCAGATATCATCACACTGGGTACCTAGAGTTTTCATCTCCATCTCTATTATTTGTATATTATACTTAAATGAGTCTTTGATAATATTGTACTCAGATTTCAGATAACGATCTTCTACTCAACACGCCGCCTACCACGCTCGCTTTTCCAGATGGTACGGTCGTAATACGTGTCGAAATGAGTCTCCTCTCGAAGTTCTTCAAGCTCTTCCCACATTCCTCGCTCCATTCGAATTTCAGGAGATGAAGTTCTACGAAAGAAGCTAATGCTAATGGAATAAAGTGATTCGAGAATACCCTTCAACGTATCTCCGATAATAACCAACAATCTTGATAAAAATAATGACACCTTCTTACTAAAAACCACGCACTTTCTAAGGAATCGATTTAGGCACTCAAATTCTATATTCAATTTTAACTCGCGATTCATATCCCAATCTTTGATAAAGACGTCACAATGACACCTATCAACAAGAATATTTTATCGCACTAAGACCCTCAATTTTTTTAAATAAAAAGGAATTTCCTTTATTTATTATTTTGAAATAGTAAGGGTTGATTTGATTAATGTGGATAGTTAGGGTTAAATACGCAAATATTTCAAAATAAGCAAGTTGGTTAAAATATTCATCATTTTTTGGAATATTCGCTTCGTCGTGGAATATTCGCATCGTCGTGGAATATTCGCATCGCTTCGTGAATATTTATTTACACAAGCAAATGCCATGTGGGCCCCATAATAACGGAAAGTTTATGGATGAGGAAAACGACAAAAGTAAGGGTGGTTATAAATAACTACAGTAGTTGTTATCAAGTAAGATCATTGAATACCCTATGGTTAAAATACAAGAATACGCGTGGTCGCACAAAGAAGACACCAGATTGCATAAAGATTGTTGAATTATCGATCCTCGCACGTAAGATGGCACTACTCAATAATTTTCACAAGAGTTATCGCTCAATATTTTATTTTATCGATTCAATAATTGTCATATGATATATTTTATATTATCGTTGTTCAATAATTGTCACCGCACAAGATTTCCATTATCGATCAATAATTCATATTATTTGAATAATATTATTAGATAACATTATTGGCAATGTCTAGAAAGTTCTCGCTTCAAGGAGAGGTTTGGTCACCTAATCATACGCCAAGAAGGAGAGATCCTTATCGAAAGCCCTCTTTCCGGGAACTATTCGTCGTCATAATAAATGTGATTCTCGTAATATTATTTGTGAATAATTAATTATCGATTCATATGATAAGGAAATATTTATTTTATATGAATATAAATGATGGATTTATTTATGTGGTTATTAATGAAGGAATTAATGTTGAGGTGTTTTATCAAGATTTTATCTGATCGAGGTATTAAAAATCAAATCGTGGTTTTTCAGATATATCATGGGTTATAATTTTTAATCCGACCGCTGATTGTGGTAATTTTTGGGTATGTTATACATACATAAGTTGAGTATATGTCCACAAATTTTGAACCGTTAAAATGCACTTAATGATTTGTTGTGAATTTTAAGAGGTGTCTGATTCTAAATTAGGTTTATAATTGATTTTGGTGGAAAATTTAGAATTGAGGGCCCCACTTGTGGTTGGTGAAAAAATGTGCTGAATTTTATTTCAAATGTGGTGGGTGGCAATAGTAGTAGTAAAGCCATCATGTAAAAAAGTCAAGTCCGCTTCTACGGCTAACATTTTCCTATAAATAGAGGGCTGTTAGAATTGAAAATCACACCGTAAACAAAGTTTTTCTTTCTCTCTATATTATCGAGCGATTTTGTGAGTATTTAGATACTTTGAGAGTCATTGCTCAAGATAAGTTTCATTCAAAGATCACTTCCGACCTTTCCTTCCAAGTAATCGATTCTTTCGAGGTAAGTGGATGTTATTTTTTCTCAAATGATATTATTTCTTCAATATCATTACGTCAAATATCGGTTGAACTTTTTATCAAATTTGAACTTTTTCATGTCGGGTTACTATTCATGAGTTACTATTCACGAAGTTACTATTCATGAGTTACTATTCATTTTACTAGTTACTATTCACGCAGTACTATTCATGAAGCGTGAAGATGTTTTTTTTGTGGAATTTCTATCTTTGGTGTTTGAGTTACTATTCACGATACTCAAGACTATTCACGATACAAGACTATTCACGATATACTAAGACTATTCAATCTAAAAATGAAAATTTTTCTTTTCGCTCTAAAATATCTATTCTCGGATACTAGCTTTGATCAGATCCATGTTTTGATCATTCTCGAATTTTACTTCACTATGATTATTTTTGAGGTATTTTTGACTGGATTGTTTAAAGTACTAACTTAATCCTTAATCCTTTCATTTTGTTTCACCGGATTCGCTCTTTAAAATATTTTCATCATCCTCGCCTTAAATGATGATATTATTGAATATCTTTGGCCTCAGAAAGGCAAAAGATGAATGATTTTCAAGAATATCTTCGGGCCCAGAAAAAAAAAAATGATTTAAAAGAGTTGAATGATCGATCGAAGAATATCTTTGGCCCAGTAGTGCAAAAGATGAATGTGTGTTTAAATGAATACGATCGATCGATGAATATCTTTGGCCTTAGTGCAAAGATGAACAGTGTTTAAATGAATACGATCGATCGATGAATATCTTCGCCTTTATGAATAACAGTGTTGAGATGAATACGATCGATTGATGAATATCTTCGGCCTCAGAAAGGCAAGCAAAAGATGAATATTTGATTCGAGATGAATATCGATTGATGTTACAGTGGATAAAATATTGATGATGGATCGTTAAATTCATAGATTATAGAGATTTCATTCTCTACGAACTCTTCTATGAATTATTATTTCACCGCGTAATATTGATCCAAACTTGTTGCCTATCAGATTCTATCGATTTTTCCTCGTTGGAGACTAACGATAATTTGTCAGATATTATCTTAGTCATAACATTCTTTATCGGGCTAGCTGAGCTCACCCTTTTCCTGTTGTTCCATTTTTTTTCTTCTCGTGAGGCTAGAATGTAATGTAGTACTAGCTTGGGGGTAATGGAATGAAGGTTCTAGAGAGAGTTGTTTAGTAGTCCTCACCATTATTGTAAAATAATGTATCAATAAATGTGATGAGGATTTATTTGAGTATAAATATTGTCTGTAAGATAATATTTGTATTTAAACTCAGCTTTATTTATTGTCAGGATAATAAAGTCAGAAGTTAGTTGTTTCGCACATGTATTTGGCGCACTCGTAACGGGGTGGATGGAATGGACCTATTTGGGGGTCGCCACAGCTTGGTATCGTAGCTTTAGGATACGATCTCCCATGAGATCTGGGAATAGAACCAGAGGGGAGAGACGAGTAAATCCTTCGCTAAAGGTGTCCTACCTAAGCTTATTTGTTAGTTGGTCAAGATATAGGATATTATGTGATCGATTTTTAATTAACCCCCTTGTTTTACGACAAGAATTGAGAATGTCGATCGAGAATATTAATAGTGGTGTAAATGAGACCGTGGAGATGCTCAGATTTTAACAACGAGGAGAACGTGCAACAGGCAAAATGTACTCTCCCGTGAATAACACCACCGAAAGCGATGATGATGAACGAGGGATGTTTAGAAGTTTTTTTGCAGCTCATGCAAAATCGCATTTAGGAGACTCGTGTTCAAAATACAGAGGAGATGATAGAATTCACCGTGGTCACAAGCCCAAGCAAGCTCAAAGAGTCGGGACCACCTGCACTCGGGAAAGCCGATCCGATCACATGCGGAAACACGGGTCAAGCAAATTACCAAGATATTCGATGTCTGGGATGCATCAAGGAAATGTAAAGTTCCATTCGCTACTTTTATGTTCCGCATGGCAGGCAGACATCGGTGGGAATCAGGAAGTTGCATCCATTCACCGCACTCAAAGATGTCGCCGGAGACGCTTTAAAATAGCTCAATGACAAGTACTTCCCGAAAGTATTCGCTATACGAAGGAAGTGGAGTTTATTAGATTCGAGCAGTAATAATAACGACGATTTGTCCCAAAGACGAGGCTAAGTTTCATGAGTTATCCGTGTTTGCACCTCATTGGTGGAGAATGAGGAACGATGACGCGGATGTTTCGAGAGGTTTGAAACCCTAAGATACGCCAAGATCTCATTTCTCATAAATTTTCTCTATTCAGATGTCAAAAACAGGCTCATTTGTTAGAGCGAGATAACGAAAGTACGCTCAACCGAGGGACCATAACCAGATCATACCAAAGATAAGTAGCCATCGTAATAACGATAACCAAAGGGAGAAAGAAGAATACGGACAAAGGCAGAACCACTCCGTGGTAATCGTGGCCATGAAAAAAGAAGAAGCGAGTGGGAGGAGATTTTAAAAAGAGGAGATTCAACAACCACCATGTGAAGACGCCGCCAAAGGGCAATCGGGTTCCAAGGGAGGAGAAAGACCATCTCAGAGATGTTACAAATGCGGAAAGAGGGATATCACCAAACCGCCCACAACAGCTTTAAGGTATGCTATAATTGTGGAAAAGAAGGACATATCGCCGAGATCAGACGATATCGAAAACCCAAACCAATGGGAATGGTGACTCAAAAGGATGTCCCGTAAAAGTCAAAGTCAACGATTCTCGAAGAGCGCTTTGTCGTGACTTCATTAAAAAACGAGGAACCCGAACGGTTAAGACGTTAGTTAATTATAAATTTTGCAAGTTTATACCTTACTAGATACCCTGCTCTACCCATTCTTTATCTCTTTGTCAAGGCCAACGCTTGAACTCGACTACACGAGAAATTAGATTTTGACCTATTTATGGAGACTCCTGCTAGAGAAACTTTCATTACATCCGTTGTTTAAAAATCTTGTTTGATTCAAGTTGGCACTATCACATTACCCGTTAACCTTATTTCTTAAAGAGATATTTGCTTTTGGGTGATTTTAAGGTTAACTACTCATCACGCCAAATTGATGCTTTTGTAAGGTCATAGTTTTCATATTCCTAAGCAACCCGTTATTCAATTCAAGCAATCAAACCATCAGAGTCAAACATTTTCATATCGCCATGAAGTCATTCGCTTATTACTTGATGTCAAGTTTTCTTAGTCCATGTTATGGATTTGAATAAAGACACGCCGATTTGAATAATATTCTTGTTGTTATTGATTTTTCCCGACGATTTCAAGAATTTATCGCTTACTCCCAAAGATCGATATTAAATTTTGTATCGACTTTGAACCCCAGACAAAACTCATTTCTAAAATCTCATATCGAATGGCTCCTATGAACTTCGTGAGTTAAAATTCAACTATAGAATTTGGTACACGAGTTTTATCTTGTGACTTCCTTTCAGGAATTCACCAAGCCGCATCTCGTAGGGACGCCATATTCGCAAGCGATAGTAAATCGATAGTGTCATTGTGACGCATATCCAAGGTTGGGATACGAGTCACAGCTTGAGAACAACCTAAGTCAGAATCTAAATACGTAGCTTTCAGGCTTAGTTGGTTATTATCTGAGATTCGTCAAGGATATTCTCAATCGCTATTCCATTAACGTAAATAACTCGTAGAGATACAAAATTCAAATGGAGCAAGGAATGTGGAAAGAGCTTCAAGAACTCAAGAGAGACTCATTTCAAAGACATGTTCACCATGCCATCCTCGAAAGTTTAACGGTAGTCGACGGACGTGTCGAGTAGAAGATCGATACAAGCACGAGTACGATATCACAAAGACTCATTTCAGATAATATACAAATAATAGAGATGGAGATGAAAACTCTAGGTACCCACGTGATGATATACGAGTACATGTGATGATATATACGAGTATAATCGACTTTAATCGATAAAGTTAAAGTCGCTCAAGCCACACAACCGAGTCGATGAATTTGAAGAAGGAGGGCAAGAAGTGTTATTTTAAAAGCTTAGAATCCATGAGGTGAGGAAAGCTCAAACCTTCGATTTATTAATCCATTTGAAATTCTCGATCGAATAGAATCGTGGGCCTATGACTCGCTTTTACCACCAAGTACGACGCTGTTCATAACGCTTTTCACGATCGATGTTACGTAAATATGTGGACTAATTCAAACACGCTATCGAAGTTAGAACCCGACGAGAGATAGCCAAGACTTAACGACGAGGAGGTACGCCAAGATTTGATAGAAAGAAATACGACCCATGTACCGAGGTTATACCATAAGTTAAAGTTTTGTGGAGAAACCATGCTATTGAGGAAATGACCTGGGAGTTGGAAACAAAAATGAAAGCGAGGTATCTTTACCTTTTCGAAACACCAGGTACGTACGTCAATTTCGAGGACGAAATTTCATAAGGAGGGAGGTCAGAAGACTCAAAAAATTTTTTAAATAAAAAGGAATTTCCTTTATTTATTATTTTGAAATAGTAAGGGTTGATTTGATTAATGTGGATAGTTAGGGTTAAATACGCAAATATTTCAAAATAAGCAAGTGGTTATAAAATATTCATTTTTGTTTGGGAATATTCGTTGGTCGTGGAATATTCAGATCGGAATATTCGCGAATCGCGGAATATTATCAGAATATTCGACATTTATTTGCAGCAGCCATGTGTGGGCCCCATAACTGAAAAGTTTATCGATGAGGAAAACGACAAAGTTTGGTGGTTATAAATAATTCACAGAAGTTGTTACTCAAGTAAGATCGTTGAAATACCCGAATGGTTAAAATACAAGAATACGCGTGGTCGCACAAAGAAGACACCAGATTGCACAAAGATTGTTGAATTATCGATTCTGCACGTAAGATGGCACTACTCAATAATTTTTCAAAGAGTTATCGCTCAATATTTTATTTTATCGATTCAATAATTGTCATATTGATATTTTATATTATCATTGTTCAATAATTGTCACCGCACAAGATTTCCCATTATCGATCAATAATTCATATTATTTGAATAATATTATTAGATAACATTATTGGCAATGTCTAGAAAGTTCGCTCTAAGGAGAGGTTTGGTCACCTAATCAATGCCGCCAAGAAAGAGAGATCCTTATCGAAAGCCCCTCTTTCCCGGAACTACCGTCATTGTCATAAATGTGATTCTCGTAATATTATTTGTGAATAATTAATTATCGATTCATATGATAAAAGAAATATTTATTTTATATGAATATAAATGATGGATTTATTTATGTGGTTATTAATGAAGGAATTAATGTTGAGGTGTTTTATCAAGATTTTATCTGATCGAGGTATTAAAATCAAATCGTGGGTTTTCAGATATATCATGGGTTATAATTTTTAATCCGACCGCTGATTGTGGTAATTTTTGGGTATGTTATACATACATAAGTTGAGTATATGTCCACAAATTTTGAACCGTTAAAAATGCACTAATGATTTGTTGTGAATTTTAAGAGGTGTCTGATTCTAAATTAGGTTTATAATTGATTTTGGTGGAAAATTTAGAATTGAGTGGGCCCCACTTGTGGTTGGTGAAAAATGTGCTGAATTTTATTTCAAATGTGGTGGTGGCAATAGTAGTGTAAAGCCATCGTGTGTAAAGAAAGTCAAGTCTCGCTTTTACGGCTAACATTTTCCTATAAATAGAGGGCTGTTAGAATTGAAAATCACACCGTAAACAAAGTTTTTTTTCTCTATATTATCGAGCGATTTTGTGAGTATTTAGATACTTTGAGAGTCATTGCTCAAAGATAAGTTTCATTCAAAGATCACTTCCGACCTTTCCTTCCAAGTAATCTCGATTTTCGAGGTAGTGGATGTTATTTTTTCTCAAATGATATTATTTCTTCAATATCATTACGTCAAATATGGTTGGAACTTTTTATCAAATTTGAACTTTTTCATGCTTGGGTTATTATTCATGAGTTACTATTCACGAAGTTACTATTCATGAAAGTTACTATTCACGAAGTTACTATTCATTCACAGTACTATTCATGAAGCGTGAAGATTTTTTTGTGGAATTTCTATCTTTTGGTGTTTGAGTACTATATTCACGATAATTCAAGACTATTCACGATACCAAGACTATTCACTTAATATTTCAAGACTATTCACCTAAAAATGAAAATTTTTCTTTTCGTCTAAAATATCTATTCGGATACTAGCTTTGATCAGATCCATGTTTTGATCATTCTCGAATTTTACTTCACTATGATTATTTATGAGGTATTTTTGAATCCTGATTGTTTAAAGTACTAATCCTTAATCCTTTGTCATTTTGTTTCATCGGATTCGCTTTTTTAAAAATATTTTTCATCATCCTCGCCTTAAATGATGATATTATTGAATATCTTTGATTCAGAGTAAAGATGAATGATTTTCAAGAATATCTTTGGCCCCAGCAAAAGAAGAAAAGATGAATGATTTCGAAGAATATCTTTGGCCCTCAGAAGGCAAAAAGATGAACAGTGTTTAAATGAATACGACCGATCGATGAATATCTTTGGCCTTTTTAGTGCAAAAAGATGAACAGTGTTTAAATGAATACGACCGATCGATGAATATCTTTCGCCTTTTAGTGCAAAAGATGAACAGTGTTGAGATGAATACGATCGATTGATGAATATCTTCGCCCAGAAAAAGCAAAGATGAATATTTGATTTGAGATGAATATCGATTGATGTTATGTTACAGTGGATAAAATATTGATGATGGATCGTTAAATTCATAGATTATAGAGATTTCATTCTCACGAACTCTTCTATGAATTATTATTTTCACGCGTAATATTGATCTCAAACTTGTTGCCTATCAGATTCTATCGATTTTTCCTCGTTGGAGACTAACGATAATTTGTTGTATATTATCTTAGTCATAACATTCTTTATCGGGCTAGTTGAGCTCACCTTTTCCTTGTTGTTCCATTTTTCTTCTCGAGGAGGCTAATAGAATGTAAATAGTACTAGCTTCTGGGGTATGGAATGAAGGTTCTCTAGAGAGTTGTTTAGTAGTCCTCACCATTATTGTAAAATAATGTATCAATAAATGTGATGAGGATTTATTTGAGTATAAATATTGTATTTCTGTAAGATAATATTTGTATTTAAACTCACGCTTTATTGTTGTGATAATAAAGTTTCTTCACCAACCACAAGTGGGGCCCACTCAATTCTATAATTTTTCACCAAAATCAATTATAACCCTAATTTCCGAATCACACACCTCTTAAAATTCATAACAAATCATTCGTGAATTTTAACGGCTCAAAATTTGTGGACATATACTCAACTTATGTATGTATAATATACCCAAAAATTACTACAATCCAACGGTCGGATTAAAAATTATAACCCCGCAATATATCTCAAAACTCCCCGATTTAATTTTTAATACCTCCAATCCGATAAAATACCGATAAAACACCTCAACATTAATTCCTTCATTAATAACCACATAAATAAATCCATCATTTATATTCATATAAAATAAATATTTCTTATCATATGAATCAATAATTAATTATTCACAAATAATATTATGTAATCACATTTATGACAACCAGTCGTTCTCGTGAAAGAGGGACTTCCAATAAGGATCTCTCCTCATCGCGCGCAATTAGGTGACCAAACCTCTCCTTAGATGTAACTTTCTAGACATTACCAATAATGTTATCTAATAATATTATTCAAATAATATGAATTATTGATCCGATAATGGGAAATATCAGGCGTTGACAATTATTGAACAACAATAATATAAAATATCAACGCAAAGAATTATCAATCAATAAAATAAAATATCGAATAAAGAATTCATCGTGGAAAATTATCGAGTAAAGTGCCATCTTACGATTTAATCAATAATTCAACAATACTGCAGGTAATACCGTGCTATCGCGGCAACCACGCCAGACATCAGATTTTAACCACCGTGTATTCCAATGCCTTAATCTGTAATAACTACGTACCGTTATTTATAACCACCCAAACTTTGCTGCGTTTTCCTCATCCAATCGCTCGTTATGGGGCCCAATACATGGTCGCTACTGGGTTGCATTTAATATTCCCGACAAAGATTTAATATTCCACGACCAAACTAATATTCCCGACAAAGCATTTAATATTCCACGACCAAACTAATATTCTAACAAAAATGAATATTTTATAACCACTTGCTTATTTTGAAATATTTATGATTTAACCCTTAACTATCCACATTAATCAAATCAACCCTTACTATTTCAAAATAATAAATAAAGGAAATTCCTTTTATTTAAAAAAATTTCGGTCTTACAGATAATATGAATTATTGTCTTCGATAATGGAAAATATCGTGTAATGACACTTATGAAATAATAAAGAATATAAAATATCAATGCAAAGAATTATTGAATCAATAAAATAAAATATCGAGCAAGAATTATCGTAACAATTATTCGAGTAAGGTCTTCACGTAAGAATCAATAATGGTGCAATACCGCAAAAGCATCGTGTTTTAACCAATTTAGTATTTCAACAAAGATAATTTGTAATAACCACGCCGATTATTTATAACTAACTTATTCTCGTCGCTTTCTTCATCCAATCGCTTTCCATTATGGGGCCCACACAAGGTCAATGCCATCGCATTTAATATTCCCGACAAAAGAATAATATTCCATGACCAAATGAATATTTTATAACCACTGCTTATTTGAAATATTTGCGTATTTTACCCATAACTATCCACATTAATCAAATCAACCCTTACTATTTCAAAATAATAAATGGAGGAAATTCAATTTTATTTATAATAAGTTGGGGTCATACAACCTCCCTCCTTATGAAATTTCGTCCCTCGAAATTGACGACGACACACAGTGTTTCAAAAGGTGAGGATACCTCGCTTTCATTTCCGTTTCAAACTCCCAGGTCATTTCCTCTATAGCATGGTTCCTCCACAAAACTTTAACTTGTGGTATGACCTTCGTGCGTAGGACATGCTTCTTTCTATCCAAGATCTTGACAGGTACCTCCTCATACGTTAAGTCTTCGGCTATCTCATCCGGTTCTAACTTAATAACGTGGTTCGGGTCTTTCACATATTTACGAAGCACGGATATGTGAAAAACATTATGAACGCGAGACATACTTGGAGGTAACGCGAGTCTATAGGCTACATTTCCTACTCGGTCAAGAATCTGAAATGGACCAATAAATCGTGAATTGAGCTTTCCTCGTTTCCCAAATCTTGTAACTCCCTTCCATGGAGCTACACGCAACAATACGTGATCCCCAATACTAAATTCCACGCCCTTTCGATGATGATCCGCATAACTCTTTTGTCGATCCTGTGCCGTTTGTATACACGTTGTCGAATCATTTGGATCTTTTCCGTAGTCATACGTATTCAACTCGAGTCCCAACAATGTTGTTTTCACCCACCTCATCCCAACATATTGAGAGCTTACACTTTTCGTCCATATAATGCTTCAAATGGAGCCACACCTATACTTTGCTCGATAACTGTTGTTCAGATAAGAATTCCACCAATGATAAATACTTATCCCAACCGCCTTGAAGTCTAGGACACGAGTCTTAATAGATCTTCAAGAGTTTGAATAGTCCTCTCTACGATTGTCCGTCTGGTTTGAGGATGGTATCGTCGAATCAATCAGAATCTGCGCCCATAGCTTTTTTGTAAGCTAACCCAAAATCTTGAAGTGAATCTTGGGTCACGATCCGAAACAATGGATACTGGCATGCCATGCAACCTCAAAATCTCATTTACATACATACTAGCAAGACGTTCAAGGGAATAAGTCTCCCGTATTGGCAAGAAATGTGCAGACTTGGTTAATCTATCAACAATAACCCAAATAGCATTTATGCCTTGAGAAACTGTGGGAAGACCCGTAACAAAATCCATGGTAATATGTTCCCACTTCCATTTTAGAATCTCAAGTGGTTGCAATGGACCCTTAGGCACTTGATGCTCCGCCTTTACACGTTGACAAGTTAAACACATCGAGATAAATTTTACAATCTCTCTCTTCATATTGTTCCACCAAAATGTATGTCGAAGATCACGATACATTTTAGTACTTCCAGGATGAATTTCAAATGGTGTATTGTGTGCTTCCATCATGATCTTGTACTTCAAATCAGAATCGTTAGGAACACAAAGTTTGGAGTGGACTCGAAGTATTCCTTCTTCATCGATTCTTGCTTGTGGAATAATACCTTCTTGTACTTTCTTCTTCATAATCATCAGCTCCGGGTCTGTGGCTTGAGCAACTTTAACTTTCTCGATTAAAGTTGGTTCTATACGTATACTTGACATCATTGTATGGGTCCCTGGAGTCTTGAATTCTATTCTCATCTTTTGTAAATCACACAAAATGGGCCTTTCAGGTTAACAACATCGCACTCATTCGTTCCAGACGATCTTTCTACTCAATGCGTCAGCTACCACATTCGCTTTTCCAGGATGGTATTGAATAGTGTGGTCGTAGTCTTTCAATAGCTCGAGCCAACGTCGTTGCCGCATGTTGAGTTCTTTTTGGGTGAAGAAATATTTGAGGCTTTTATGGTCCGAATATATCTCCACTTTCTCCCGTGATAGATAGTGCCTCCGGATCTTTAAATACAAAAAACAAATGTTGCTAACTCTAGATCGTGAGTAGGATAATTCCTCTCATATTCTTTAAGTTATCGCGAGGCATAGGCTATGACTTTCCCACGCTCCATGAGAACACATCCTAACCTTTGCTCAAGCATCATTTGAGATAACAAATCCATCCGAACCAGATGGTATTGTTAGAACAGAGCCTAAATAAGTCTCCTCTTAAGCTCTTGAAAACTCTTCTCGCATTCATCACTCCAAACGAATTTTGTATCATTCCGGAGTTAATGAAAGTTAATGGAGTAGCGATTCGAGAAAACCCTTCCACGAATCTCCAATAATAACCAATTAGCCCGTAAAGTTTCGTGATTTCTTGGTCACCGCCTTCTTGGTTGCTCCCAACTTTGTATTGCTTCAATCTTCACGTCAACAGATACTCCATGTTTTGACACCACGTGCCCAAGGAATGCTACTTCCTCAAGCCGTAACTCGATTTCTTCAACTTGGCATAAAGCTTATTTTTACGAAGCCTTTGGAGTACCAAACTTCAAATGGTGCTCATGATCTTCACGACTTTTAGAATATATGAAGATGTCATCAATAAAGACAACAACGAATCGATCCAAATAATCCTTGAATACTCGGTTCATCATATCCATGAAAGTCGCGGAGCATTTGTCAATCCAAAAGACATGACTAAGAATTCATAATGCCCGCATCGAAGTTCTCAAGGCGTCTTTGAATATCCTCGATTCTAATCAAATTGATGATATCCGTAACGAAGATCGATTTTGAAAAGAATTGTGCTCCTCTCAGATTGGTCAAACAAGTCATCAATACGAAAGTTAGTGGATACCTATTCTTCGATGGTGACATGGTTCAATTCCCGATAGTCAATACAAAGTCGCATACTCCGCGCTTTTCTTCTTTACGAATAAAACAGAGCACCCCAAGGAGATGTACTAGGACGAATGAAACCAAGTCCAATAACTCTCAGAATTGGACCTTTAACTCTCGAAGTTCAATAGAACCATTCGATATGGGGTTTTAGAAATGGGCTTTGTACGCAGTTCAAGATCAATAAAGAATTCAACTTCACATTCCGGGGTAGACCGAAGGAAGTTCTTGAAATACGTCAGAAAGTCAACAACAACAGAATATTATTTAAATTTGGACGTATTTTTATTCAAATCCATAACATGGGCTAAGAAAGCTTAACATCCGCTTTTCAATAAACGAATAGCTTTTATGATTAGATATGACGATGATTGATTTTAATGGTTTAGTTGCTTGAATTCAACAACAAAGTTGTTTAGGAATATGAAAACTAACAACCTTACGTAAAACAATCAATTTTGGCATGATGAGTAGTTAACCAATCAATCCCTAAAATCACATCAAAAGCAAGTATCTTTAAAGAGATAAGGTCAACGGGTAAGGTGATGGTGCTAACTGGATTAGACAAGATTTTAAACAAATGGATGTGGTGAAAGTTTCTCGAAACGGAGTCTCCATGATAAGTCAAAGTCTAATTTCTTCTGAGTCAAGTTTAAACGTTGAGCACAAGAAGGAGAGATAAATGAATGGGTAGCAATCAGATCTAGTAAGGTATAAACTTCACAAGAATTTATGATTAGCTTACCCGTGATCACCTCGTTTGGGTTCTCGCATTTTGACCGACCACGACAAACGCTTCTTCCAGAACCGTTGACTTTGACTTTTATAGACAACTTTTGAGTCACCGTCTCACTGAACTAGGTTTCGCCACCGCACAATCTCGAGTGATATGTCATTCCTTTCCATAATTATAGCATACCTTGAACTGTTGCAAGGGCGTTTAATGATATGTCCCTCTTTCCAAGATTTGTAGATATACGACCGGTGGTCGTTCTCCTCCCTAGAACCAGTTACTTGGGTGTTGTCGTCTTCATACGGTCATTGTTGAATCTCCTCTTTTAAAATCTCCTTCCGACTCGCGCTTTTATTCTCATGGACATGACTACCACTAGAGTGGTTACCATTTTTGTCCGTCTTTTCTTTTCTCATTTGGTTATCGTTATTACATTGACCGCTATCTCCTGGTAGATGATCCGGTTGTGGTCTCTCGGTTGAACGCATTTCGTTATCTCACTCTAATAATTGAGCCCCATTGACAACATCCGAATAGAGAGAAAATTTATGAGAAATGAGATATCGACGATACCGGTTTCAAACCTCTCGTAAACATCCACGCCATAACGCCTCATTCTCTACCAAATGAGGTGCAAACACGATAACTCGCAAACTTTGCCTCGTCTTTGGGACACCGTCATGTTATTTTATTCCAGTCTAATGAACTCCATTTTCTTCATACGACGAATACTTTCGTGAAAGTACTTGTCATTGAAAAGTTTCAAACGTCTCCCCAAGACATGCCGAAAGTGTATGGATGGGTACACTTCACGTGATTCCCACCCAAGAATCGCCTCATTACTGGAACATAAAGGTGGCGAATGGAACCTTCTGTTCCTCCGTACTTGAAAGTAGTATGCACACAAGCCAATCATGTTTGATGATAAAGCATATACTTTCAGAATAATCTTATTCATTTATTAATAAAAAGTATTAATTTATTAAAGGCTTTTAATTATCTACACGATGTCGCTTTTTATAATATGTGATAAACCCATAGTTTTAAGCAATGCTTTTAGAATAATGATGATGATCATTCTAATGAGATCTAAATTCTTAGAAAGCTTAGAACTAAAATAGTTCCCAATCGTTGGATTACTAAATTGGGGATTAGTGAATCCGGATAGATTGGGTACATACGCTGCTTGCTCATCGATGAGGATGATGATCTCATGATCATTTGTGTGGAGAAACTAAAAGCAAGTATGTAGGTGCTTATTAGAGAATAAGTTCATCGAAGCATTGGCTCGCTAAGGAATACCTAATGGAGTTTTATTTGCTCGTCAATAGGAATTTCTGAGTAGTGATAGTAAGACAAGTAATCCTTGGACTTGAGATCATCATAGTATCTTGTGTATGATGAGTTATACTTTGACTTATTCCTTAAGACCCTTAGGGTATATCAAAGGGTATGCTTGGGTATAATAAGTTGTACATGGAGATAATGTATGCTCAATAAAGAATCTACCACTTCTAATAAAGAAGAGAAATGTCCTATGTGATTCGATAAATGACAACCCAAAGAGTCCTTGGTTAAGGCGTAATGAAATTAGAAAGGAGTTTCTAATTTGCATTATTTGAGTTGTGCATTTAAGGATCGAAATACATATAATTAAATAAAATAAGACTTGACAAGAATTCCACGCCTTATATTTAATTGGGACATCAGATGGTGGAAGGATTGAATTCAGATGCGGTAACTATTTACTCAAAGGTTCTTTAATGATTAATGTTGAAATCTATATTATCCGGAAAGTCGTTGATCGCTAGGAGAGGCTTATCCCTATCAGAATAAATATTATTTATTTAAATAAATTAATTGTTTAATTTATTTATTTAAATAAGATTAGAATTGTTCTAATTGATTTATTTACAATAGGTTTAATATGGAGAACCTAAAGGGTCACACCATAAAAGGAAGAATAATTATTTAAGAAGTTAATGGCATAATCGTAATAATATGTTATGTATATTTAATTTAATCTATGGTGATAGAATAAATTAAATAGCTTAATATTTATTATTTAATATTTTAGAAATATTAAATATAAATTAATAAGAGGAGTCTTATTAATATTATTACAATTATTATTATTTTAATTTCTAAAAGAGTTTAGGAATTAATTTAATATAAGTATTTCTCATTTATTCCTAATAAGATTAGGAGGTTAAATTAATTAAAAGAGTTTAATTAATTATCCCTAATAAGATTAGGGAGCTTAATTAATTAAAAGAATTTAATTAATTAAATAAAACACAATTCCTTAATTGTTAAGGTGGGTTGCCCACATCTATTAATAAAGAGTCTTATTATTATGGGTGGTAGGGTTGTTGACTTTTTCAACATCTGACATAATTCCAATAGTTGGGAGAAAGACACCTTTCTATAGAGATAGAAAAACTAGGGTTTAGCCAACCACCCTTTTTCTTGAATTTTCTTCTTCCTGGTGGATCACCTCAGAGGCCAAACATATGGGTGGCTAACGTTGATCAAAGGAAGGAACCAAACCCGATGGATTCAAGTTGAACGCGAAAAGGATTTGGAGGTGAACTTCACACGAGGAAGCTCGATCTTCAAGGGTATGATTTTATTCTTTATCTTTTCGCTTAATTAATAATTGTGCATAAAGGGTGATCCGTATATGGTTTGTAAATTTTTAAACTCGATTTTACTCGCACACGCATTTTATGCAATTTGATTGCGCCCATGAATATTACTAAACCTAATAAAGTGGCATCAGAGCCAAACCTTTATGCTAATTATTAATTGTTTTAATTTGGTATGTATATTGATATGTGTTTAGAACAATTTAATTGGGCATAATTTTATTGTATAAAATTTATTAAAAAAAAAAAAAATATTCCAAGCTGCTTTTTAAATGCATTATTTATATATATATATATATATAATAACTCACTAATTCATGGCAACCAAAAAACAAAAAAAATACGGAAAATTTAAAAAAAAAAAAGCATGATGCATTCTATTAAAATTTGAAGAAGATTATACGGTTTTTTTAAAAAAAAAAAAAAAAAAAAGGGCGTGTACGCGGTTTGAATGATCGGCGTATTACGAATTTTTTTTTTTGAATTACAAAGAATCGTTATTATATATATATGTATAATATATATATTATCCATTTTATTATATATATATATATATATAATAACGTTTTTGATTATTATTATTATTATATATATATAATTTCATTTATTTTATAATTAAGATAAAAAGTTTATTTTAATTTTAAAATAAAGATTTATTTTAATATTAAAATAAAAGGGTTTATTTTAATATTAAAATTAAATTTCATGCTAACTAATTAGAGTTGGAATTGGATTCCATGATAACTAATTGGAGTTGAAATTGGATTATATTTTTCCTTAAATAAAGGAGTTTATTTAGATATGAAATAAGATTTCATATTATTCAAAATAAAGGAGTTTATTTGTGAATAGGAAAGAGAAACCTAATTTTCTTAAATAAAGGAGTTTATTTAAATATGGAATAAGATTTCATATTATTCAAAATAAAGGAGTTTATTTGTGAATAGGAAAGAATATCCGTGTTTCCTTTAAATAAAAGATTTTTTTTCTTACATGGAATTGGATTCCATAATTAATTAAAATAAAAGAGTTTATTTTAATTAAAGATTTTTTACATGGAATTGGATTCCATAATTAATTAAAATAAAGGAGTTTATTTTGATTAAAGATTTTGATTAAAATAAAATAGTTTATTTCATTCAAAATTGGATAAATTAAAATAAAATAGTTTTATTTTGATTTAAATTTGGATTAAAATAAAGGAGTTTATTTTAATTCAAAATTAGATTTTATACTAACTAAATTTGCCCATTAAATGATATCAATATATATATTAAATGTTTATTATTCATGAGATGAATGTTATTTATTGATGCATATGGTGATGTGTATGATAATAAATGGGATTGATTATGGACTATCGACCAATGCGATTGGATTTATTTTAGTTGGATGCATGAATGTATGGGTTTTATTAAATGGAATTCACTGCACTCTTCTTCTCTCTATTTTTTCTTAATGTAAATTCTATCTCCTCCTATGTACTTCCCTCGACTACCGATCAAGGTTTCTATTTATTTTAAAATAGTTTTGTAATAGGAATAGTTAGAATTAATTTTGAAAAATTGGAGATCAAGAAGCGAGAGTCAAGAAGACCCATTTGTAATGGGAAAAGGGTTTAAATGTAATAGTTATATTTAAATATAATTTCTTGCACCCCTAGGGTTTGACCTTTTGGTTCACTTGGTGGCTCTAGTGAACCAAACTAGAATAAAAGTCCATAATCAATCAGGGTAGAATATAGTATTCTATATGTGCATGCTTATACTATATATATATTATATATTATGCAAACATGCTTCAGCATGTTAATTAATACGACGCGTATTTTATATATATATGTGTAATGCCGCTTAAACAAGATGAGACAAATTAATAACAAACCCTCAATTTTTATATTAAGTCCTAAGCTGCGTTCAAAGATATTTGGAATATCGAGCGTACGCTTCTAGCATGATAAAATTAATAGAGTATTAAATATTTAATATGAGTTTTTGTGTCACCACAAGGCAAGTATTACGTATTTAAGATGTTAATTTATCACATTTGATGCTTATAAAGAAAATTAAACAATATTATTTTGTTGTGTCACCACAAGGATGATATTTTCTTTTTTGAATATATGGAGTGCTAGGTTGGACTTAACTTGGATAATTTTGATTCGGATGTGCCACCACTGATCAAAATAATCTAAGAGGCAAAATACAAGGAGTCAGATAGTTGATGTAATTGACAAAAGTTGTTCACCTATTTATTTATATATAGTTTGTTGTGTCACCACAAGGCTATATACATTTGAAATGGGATCCTTATTCTCACTAGCAAATCTTTAATTAGATTTTGCCGAACTATATAAGTGAGGTAATATAGTTTGAAGAAAATAGTGGGAGATACCAATTTAAAACAAGACCTAAATTATTTTGGTAATTAATAAAAGAATGTATGTTAAAATGTTGTTAATTACAAATTCATTTACGTAATTTTACAATGTCTAAATTACTATCACTACGAAGTTATATTAGATGCTAAATTAACTTAATCAATTAAACGGATTGGTTAAGGAATTTGAGAATAGTTCTCATGGATGAAAAGCTATCTTATGTCCTTAATCGCCTATCCTCGCAATGGTTGCGCATAATGCCTCGAGGGAAGAGATTGCTACTTTTAGAAAATGGCAAAATGATGCACGATTGGCTCAACGCATCATGCTCACATCCATGAAGTAACGAGCTTCAGCCACAAGATGAAACTATGGATGCTCTACTATATTCCCGCACATCAAGTAGTTGATGGTGAGGAAAGTAGGGACCGATAGATATCGATATCTAAGGAGCTCTTCCGATCTAGAAACGGCCAATGACACTATAAAGATGCATAAAAAAGGTTCTTAACATAATCAATTTGATTGATCAATTAAGACAAAGTGGTTTTGTCATGGATGGAGAGTTGAGCCAAGATTTGATCTTGCACTCACTCCAGGACTCTTTTCACAATTGTTATGAATTTTTCATATAAACAAGCTAGATATCAGCTTCGCTGATTTGCTTAACATGTTGAAAAATGTTGAGAGTCACTTTCCAACCAAGAAAGATCAAGTCTTCATTGGTAGGGGCCAAAGGATCTTCAAAAGAAGAACGATTCAAAGAAGGTAAATAGAAAGGCGTAAACAAAGGATAATAAGAACAAAACCGTCACGGATAGCAAAGGAGTTTGCTTCCACCGCAATAAGCCCGGACATCGGAAAGAAAGCGCAAGAAGCATCTTGCAGAGGCTAACCAAAGAAGCTTAGTGAAGTTTCTGCATAATACGCTTTTTATTCATGATTGAAATAAATTTTCTTTAAGTCGAGGTTCTACTTGGGTATTGGATAACGACTTTGGTTATCATAAATATAGATTTATGAAGGGACCAAGCGTAAGTAGAAAGCTAAAAAATATAAGTAATCCTATGTATGGAAATGAAGCAAAGGTTCTTTGCATTAGCTATGTAAACTTATAGTTTAGCAATGCCTACGGGCAAATCTATTAAGTCAATAAGTTGTTATTGTATTCCAGTTCTTGTTAGAAACATTATTTATATTTTGTTGTTGGACAATAAAATCTTTGGTATTATATTTAAGAACAATTGTTGTTCTATATATATAATAATAATGTTTTGTATATAGAATCGGAATATTACTTAATGGATTTTACATACTTGATTTACGTGAAAAATAATTTTACAAATTGAACAAACTAGTATAAGAAAAGGAGATGATCATTCAAAGAGTTGAATATATGTATTTGTTGAAATACAAGTGTGAATTATTTGAAAGGTTCAAAGAATTCAGAAGTGAAACAAATTGACAATGTATTAAGATTCTTTGATTAGATCAAGGAATAAATACTTGTGAAATAAGTTTCTAGATCATCTCAAATGGTTTTGTCATAATGGACACCTCATGATACGTAATAATTGATTGATGTATCCGAAAGGTAAAATCATACCTTGTTGAAACGTAGTGCGGTCCAAAATGATTTTACCGACATTCTAGTATCCTTCAGGATCATGTCCAGAAATGGTACATATCTACGAAAAAATGGTAACCTCAAAATCCAAATTTCAAGACTCCATAAAAGTTATGGACGGGGAGGATTCCTAATCTTAAGTATGTCAAGATAAGGGGTTGTCCAAACTTATGTGAAAAGGTTTCAAGGATAAGCTTGGGACAAGATTTGACAAGTGTCGATTTGTGGGATATCCTAAAGTAAGTATAGGTATATGTTCTATAATTCTACTTAGCAAAAGGTGTTTGTTGTAAAACACCTTCTAAGATAAAGGTATTTATCATTGAAGGGCTAGTGGGAGAATAATAGATCTTGAAGAGCTCAAGAACCACAAAACACTATAAGTCAAATAAGAGGAACACGTAGAGATAGATTCTATTGTACCACAATAGAATCATAAACCGAATAGTATAGAAGATACCTAGAGGTATGGATTCATCATGGATGATGATGATAAGGTACGCATCATAGAAGATGATGATCCAGAGTTACATACGATGAGGTAAGAGTTCTAGTATGTACAAAAGGGTCAGTGGGAGCATCGTGACATTCCTAATATTATATGTTGATATACTACGGATAAGGAATGACATACTAATGCTACAATCAGTAATGATAAAGTTGTATAAACATTCCTCCATGAATGATTTGGGAAAAGTATCTTAATTAGGGATAAAATCTATAAAGATAGATACAACAGGATGCTCGACTTAACCCAAGGAACGTATATTCATTTGATGCTAAAGTCGTTTAGCATGGCAAACTCCAAGAGATGTCTCATGTCGATGAGCTATGGAGTGTATCTCTCTTAATAGTCCCCACAGACTCCTGAAAAGAGAGGTCGCATGAGTGACAATCATGTATGCAATGAAATATACGAGACCTGATGTTGATCGGTCATATTCTGGAGAAGTTCACTATGAAAGTCGCTGAAAAACATCTTAAAGTTCTTAACCAAAGACTAAGGATGTGATCATACATGGTGGAGTGCGAATTAAAACTAGAGGGCTTTACTGACTCAAGTTTTTCGATGCACCAAGACGATCGAAAATCCACTTTAAGGTAAAGTGTTACCTTGAGCAATGGTGCGTTGAATTGGAAAGATTCCAAACAACAAAGAGTTCTTTGATTTAGTGATAAAGACAAAGTATATAGCTATAAATGAAGCTGCAAGTTGATTGTTTGGATTAAAAGTTCATTACAGAACTAGGAATAGTTCCTAAGTCTCATCTTGGATCTAAACATGTGTTGTGGCACTTTAATTTGATTAATAGAATCACTGAAAGATGGAAAATCACTATAGAGATAGTTGACTCTCATGAACAACATTACATATCCATTAACTAAAGCTTATCCAACAGCAGGATAATCGTCACTTAGAGAAGAAGAGTATGAGTTACCATGACGATTGGCTTTAGTGCAAGTGAGAGATTGAAAGTAGTATGCACACAAGCCAATCATGTTTGATGATAAAGCATATACTTTGTAACAATCTTATTCATTTATTAATAAAAGTATTAATTTATTAAAGGCTTTTAATTATCTACATGATGTTTGTTTTATAATATGTGATAAACCCATAGTTTTAAGCAATGCTTTTAGAATAATGATGATGATCATTCTAATGAGATCTAAATTCTTAGAAAGCTTAAAACTAAAAATAGTTCCCAATCGTTGGATTACTAAATTGGGGATTAGTGAATCCGGATAGATTGTACATACGTTGCTTGCTCATTGGATGAGGATGATGATCTCATGATCATTTGTGTGGAGAAACTAAAGCAAGTATGTAGGTGCTTATTAGAGAATAAGTTCATTGAACGTGGCTCGCTAAGGAATACCTAATGGAGTTTTATTTGCTGTCAATAGGAATTCTCAGTAGTGATAGTAGACAAGTAATCCTTGGACTTGAGATCATCATAGTATCTTGTGTATGATGAGTTATACTTTGACTTATTCCTTAAGACCCTTAGGGTATATCAAAGGTATGCTTGGGTATAATAAGTTGTACATGGAGATAATGTATGCTCAATAAAGAATCTACCACTTTAATAAAAGAAGAGAAATGTCCTATGTGATTCGATAAATGACAACCCAAGTAGTCCTTGGTTAAGGCGTAATGAAATTAGAAAGGAGTTTCTAATTTGCATTATTTGGAGTTGTGCTTTTAAGGATCGAAATACATATAATTAAATAAAATAAGACTTGACAAAGAATTCCATGCCTTATATTTAATTGGGACATCAGTATGGTGGAAGGATTGAATTGTACGATAACTATTTACTCAAAGGTTCTTTAATGATTAATGTTGAAATCTATATTATCCGGAAAGTCGTTGATCGCTAGGGAGGCTTATCCCTATTGTAGAATAAATATTATTTATTTAAATAAATTAATTGTTTAATTTATTTATTTATTTAAATAAGATTAGAATTGTTCTAATTGATTTATTCTGTAGGTTTAATATGGAGAACCTAAAAGGGTCACACCATAAAAGGAAGAATAATTATTTAAGAAGTTAATGGCATAATCGTAATAATATGTTATGTATATTTAATTTAATCTATGGTGATAGAATAAATTAAATAGCTTAATATTTATTATTTAATATTTTAGAAATATTAAATATAAATTAATAAGAGAAGTCTTATTAATATTATTACAATTATTATTATTTTAATTTCTAAAAGAGTTTAGGAATTAATTTAATATAAGTACTTCTCATTTATTCCTAATAAGATTAGGAGGTTAAATTAATTAAAAGAGTTTAATTAATTATCCCTAATAAGATTAGGGGAGCTTAATTAATTAAAAGAATTTAATTAATTAAATAAAACCCAATTCCTTAATTGTTAAGGTGGGTTGCCCACATCTATTAATAAGAGTAGTCTTATTATGGGTGGTAGGGTTGTTGACTTTTTTCAACATACTGACATAATTCCAATAGTTGGGAGAGTACACCTTTCTATAGAGATAGAAAACTAGGGTTTAGCCAACCACCCTTTTTTTTCTTGAATTTTTTTCTTCCTGGTGGATCACCTCAGAGGCCAAACATATGGGTGGCTAACGTTGATCAAAGGAAGGAACCAAACCCGGTGGATTCAAGTTGAACGCGAAAGGATTTGGAGGTGAACTTGTACCGAGGAAGCTCGATCTTCAAGGGTATGATTTTATTCTTTATCTTTTCGTTTAATTAATAATTGTGCATAAAGGGTGATCCGTATATGGTTTGTAAATTTTTAAACTCGATTTTTACTCGCTCGCATTTTTTATGCAATTTGATTTCATACCATGAATATTACAAACCTAACACGTGCATCCCAAGACATCAAATATCTTGGTGATTTATTTAACCCACGCGTTTCCGCCTTTAATCGGATCCGCTTTCCCTGCACTCGATGGTCCCAACTCTTTGAAGCGCCACGTGATAAACCCATGAATTACTATCATTTCCTCCTGTATTTTGAACACGAGTATCTCTCGTCTGATTTTGCATAAACTGCAAGAAGCTTCTAAACATCCCATCGTTCATTATCTGTTCAGTGGTGTTGTTCACAGGAGGAACATTGCCAGCCTATTGCACGTTCTCCTCGTTAGGCGTCTCCACGGTCTCATTTACTCCACTGTTAATATTCTCAGTTGACATTCTCAAATACTGTCATAAAACAAGGGTTAATTAAGGAAATCAATATATCACATAATATCCCTATATACTAACCAACTAACAAATAAGCTTAGGTAAGACACACTAGCGAAGGATTTACTCGTCTCTCACCTCCTAGTTCTATTCTCCGATCTCCGCCAGAGATCATATCCCTAAGCTCTGATACCAACTGTGACGCCCCCAAAATAGGTATACATCACCCATTCTGAGTTGTCAATACATGGTACAGAAATAATTACAACTTTATTAATACAACAATAAAACTGTGAGTTTAAATACAAATATTATCTTCTAGACAATATCTATACCCAAATAAATTCTCATCACAATTATTTATACATTATTTTACAAAAATGGTGAGGACTACTAAACAACTCTCTCTATAAACATCATTCCATACCCCGACTCGTACTCGCTACATTCTCGCCTCCTGAGAAGAAAAATGGAACAAAAAGAAAAAAGGTGAGCTCAACTAGCCCAGTAAAAAACATTATGACTAAGATAATATAAAACAAATTATCGTTAGTCTTCAACAGGGAAAAATATGATAGAATATAATAAACAACAAGTTTTAGATCAATATTCGCAGCGAAAAATAATAATTCATAGAAGAGTTACGTAGAGAATAAAATCTACTAGTATCTATGAATTTAACGATCCATCAATGATATTTTTATCCCCTCGTAACATCAATCAATGCACATCTTGAATCATATATTCATCTTTGCACTTTCACAGCCAAAGATATTCATCGATTGGTCATGCTCATCTCAAACACTGCTCATCTTTGCACTACGGGCCAAAGATATTCATTATAAAATTATTTATCTTTGCACTACTGAAGCCAAAGATATTCAATAATATCATCATTTAGGACCGAGGATGATAAAAAATATTTTAAAGGAAAGCGAATCCAAATTGAAACAAAAGAATAAATATCAAGGATTCAGTATTTTAATTATTTCGTGTCCAAAAATACATCATAAATAATCATAGTGAAGTAAAATTCAAGAATGATCAAAACATGGATACAATCAAAGCTAGTATCCATAATAGATATTTTAGACGAAAGGAAAAAAATTTCATTTTTGATGAATAGTCTTGCAGTATTCGTGAATAGGTCAGATATCGTGAATAAGGTCGATATCGTGAATAAGAACCCAAACACAAAAAGTTCCAAATTTGATTAAAAGTTCAAACTAATATTTCAAGATAATGATATTCAAGAAAATAATATCATTTAAAAAGAAAATAACATCCCTTACCTCGAAAGAATAAGATCTTACACGGACTCTCTTGAATAAAGTCTTTGAAGAAACTTACAATCAGATAAGAACACTCAAAGTATCAAAATACTCACAAGAATACGCTCAATATATAGAGAGAGAAAGAGAGAGAAAACTTCAGTTTCTGGTGTGATTTTCAATTCTAACCTAAGCACCATATTTATAGGAAAATGCTTAGAACACCAAAGCAGAAAATTTAATAAAATATTAATATTAATATTACAAATTCCTACGCCCACTTTTAAGGATCTGAATTCAGCATTTACATCACATGCAAGACCCACCTTTAATGACAAAAACGTTTTTCATAATAAAAATAATTAAAACTTCCAAAAATCAATTATTTCGGAACTCTGAAACTTCAATAATTCATAATAAATAGCTCTTTTATTAGAAAAATTCGAACCACATGTCCTTTTCATAGAAAATTTTATTTTCTACAACTTTTTAAGTTTAAGTTTTTCCAAATTCCAAACAGAAATTAACCGAAATCCACAAATGAGCGATTTTATAGGCTATAATCAAATTTCAGTCAAGAAATGGGGTCCACAAACATGAAAAACATGTTTTAAATATTTTTAGTAACAAAAAATACTCCTCCTCCTCATATACTCATATATCCTACATTCATTGTAAAAATATCACCATTATTATATTATTAAAAATATAATAATATATTTAAATAAATTATTTTATCATAAAAAGATAAAATATTTATTTTCAACAATTGTCACATTAAAAATTTTCTCCATATATATCCACATAAAATTAATATTGTCCTCATCATATAAATCAATAATTAATTATTCACAAATAATATTCTGTAATCACAATATCGACAATGAGGCGGTTAAGGGATAGAGGGCTTTCAATAAGGATTTCTCTCTTGGTAGCCGCAATTAGATGACTCTAACCTCTCCTTGTAGCGAGAACTTTCTAGACATTGCCAACAATGTTATCCAATAATATTATTCAGATAATATGAATTATTGCTCCGATAATGGAAAATCTTGTGTAATGACACTTATTGAAATAATGAGTAATATAAAATATCAACGCAAAGCAATTATTAAATCAATAAAATAAAATCTTCGAACAATAATTACTCGTAACAATTATTGAGTAGAGTGTCTTCTTACGTAAGAATCAATAATTGGTGCAATATATCGTGTCTTCTTGTGTTTTAACCACCAGAGTATTTTAACAAAGATAACAGAGTACTTAACTACGCCGTTATTTATAACTAACTTATTCTTGTCGTTTCTTTCATCCAACCGCTTTTTCATTATGGGGTCCCATGAAAAGGTCGTGTGGTCGCATCGAATATTCCCCGACAAGCAGTAAGAATATTCCACGCACCAAACGAATATTTTATAACCACTTACTTATTTGAAATATTTGCGTATTTTACCCATAACTATCCACATTAATCAAATCAACCCTTACTATTTCAAAATAATAAATGGAGGAAATTCAATTTTATTTATAATAAGTTGGGGTCTTACAAAATGACTAAGCGTCAAGCTCGTTTGACAACTACGTGCGCCCAGCGCCCTTACTTGCCGCACCCTGCTTACTACGTGCGCCCAACGCCCTTGGTTATCGCAGAGTGCCGCACGCTACTGCACATATACGCACACATATACTTTGCCACACAACTGAATGTCAAACTTTTACTTAACATGCTATCTAAGCGTGTCGTATGCCAAGTACCTGTCAAGTCAAAAGGGTCTAACAGATATACACTATTGAATACATGTTATTGAATGCCATACCCATACGACTAAATTTAGAGCTCCCTTCATATGAATATCATTCCATTAACCAGCGATAAATTAATTTGGACATTGAGGTTGCAAAATGTGATCTCAAATAATGTAGTTGATTTTGTTAGAAAATTCTAAATTATTTTAAACATTCTGTTAATTTGGATATACATATTTTGTAATAATAAATATAAAAAAGGTGAATAAAATATAACTATATATGTACCCATTATTCTCCACTCTTGTAGCATGCACTAAGGAGAAGATAGTAGTAGTAGTAGTATCATGTACAACTCCTATTATTCCTCCTGCCTGCATTAAATGTATTGAACGTAAAAAGTGAATGTAGTAGTAGTAGTAGTACTACTACAAATGAGACCAGCACACGACAACCCGACCGACGTGCCAGTTAGAAATTTATGAAATTCATTTTATGGTAACATAAATATTCGATTAGTATAAAATTTATTTTATAATTAATTAATTAATAAAATATTTATACTCTAACCACTTGGTAGCGTAGCATAGACATGGTAAATGGTAATAGGCCCTGGCCCTGGACTAGTAGGAGTATTATATTTTATCAAAATTGTAGTATCAGCTCAGGTTATGTCATTCCGCGTACTAACTAAATCAAGCAAAATAATAATTTTTACTTTTTTAAGGATTGGATGTGATGGGATTAGTAGTATAAAGTAGTAGTAGTATCTACTTAACAAGTTTAAAATTTAGTACTAGTATAAGATTATGAAATCGATCAGTTTCTCTAGGGTAGGGTAGGGTAGGGTAGGGTAGGGTAGGGTAGGCACCATTTGACCAAGAATTTTGCTATATATCTTTTCATTTCAAGAATAGTGTTTGAGAAATGTTTTAAAGAGCAAGTCAAAGACGCGTGAAATATTTTTAGTTTATACTATATGGAGTGGAGGATTAGTAGTAGTATTCACTAGAAAATAATAATAACAGAAAGTGACACGGTCGGTGAGCTTAAGGCTTTAGTCTACTAAATCCAAATATGTCACGTGCTTACATTTTTTATAATATTATGAGTTGTTTAGAACACATTCGTATAATAGTTTTTTAATAATAAAATATGGATACTCATAAAATATCATATATAAGTTTAATATTTTAAAAAAAAAATAGAAAATAGAGGAGATAAATGTCTTCTTTTGAGACTGTTGGATTACTTAAATTATGTAACTTGCATCATATATAATGTTCCAAGACCAATCTGGAAAGCAGGAACCCGATTTTGTAATTGAAAAAATCGCATTAAAGATTGTGGTTTTTTTTATATTAGAAATCACATTCTTTCTTTACTGGTGTGATTGAAGTTTTGGTACAAAAACGGAATTATACTCGTTTAGAGTTTTAAATTCTTTAATATTTCTCATATTTTTGTGTATGTTTCAGAGTTATTTAAGTCTCTTTTTTTTTAAATATAGTTGTAAATTTAATTTTAAAATATATAATTTTGTATGATTTAAGACTTTAAATTTAAATAATGATTGTATTAAAGTAATGTATGATTCTTCAAAATTTGTATGGTATTAATTAAACTTACTTTTTAGTTGGAAGTTTTTGAATAAAATGTTGTCCAAATATGTCATATTTAAAATTTATCTGATAAACTTACAATATTAATTTAAGCTTGTGCATATAATAAAACTTTGGAGTATCTCTAATAAAATTAAAGTTTACAATTAGAAATATAATATTTTCATCAAAGAATATATTGAAAACTATTTTCATACTGATTAAAGGGTGAGTTTGAAATGAATAGAGAGAGTAGAAAATAAGTTTTTAAAATAATTTATTTGTACTAACTTCACAAGTAGAAATCTATTAGATATAGTAACCATAAATAAATAAAGAAAATTTACAAGTAAAGCGTGTAAAAATCGCGTCTTGAATCTTAGAATAGTAGTACTAGTACTATGATGCCACGTGCATATAATATAACTAGACATGGACATGGACATGGACATGGACGGACCCCAAGTCTCTTTCCTAATGCTCCACCTGTCCACTTCAACAATATTCTAATTTTTGTTTTTATTTAATTTTTTATATTGTAGATTTGAACACGAAGGGACAGATGTCTCCATTGACACGGCTCTCTCTTCTAGGAACAAGGCAATATAAAATACTTAAAAAATCATCATCATACGCTTATAATATACTACTATAGTAATCCAAATTCTTGATGCAGATTACGAAATATTATTCAAATTGACTCTGATTGAATAATAGTACAACTTATTTAGTCGTTAGATCCTGAATTGGTAATCCAAAACTTAGTAGGAAAGGAAGTTTAAAAGTGTTATATGAATCCGGTTAACAAAGTTTATTTCAGGTCTAATATAATATTTATATACAGGTGAAAGAATAATATGTATTAATACAATATTAAACATGAAATAAATTTAATATAAAGTTTACCTGACCAATTCACTTGTTATATACATGGTGCTAAGTTGTGCATGTAATTTGTTAAATGTAATGACAAGACTGGCTGGCTGGCTGGCTACATTACTGGACTAGAGTAGATGGAGACAGACATATTTGCATCTATCTTGCTACGCGTTGAATAAATATGTACTAGAGCTTTTGCCTTTTTATGTTTCAAAATCGTGACATTTCAAATTCTATTACCACCTATCAACTCAACTGTTAAAATTACCAGGCAGATGGAGACATATTTGTATCTTTTTTAGTACCACTGTTTGTTTTGCATTCTTTTTTTTAATCTGCGGTAATAAGTTGGGACTTGGGAGTTGGGAGGAAGGATCTTCATTCCCCCTTAGAAAAAAAAAACAAACACATGCGATGTACTCTACCATATAGTAAGCTCTAGGATGTGCATGAGCATTTGACAACTGTTATAAAATACACCCCATAGCTGCTTGCCACTCTACTTTAAATCATCATCATCATCATCATCATCATGAAATAAAGTATCCATCCATCTATTCCATGATCCATCAGTATAAATACTCCCCCATTATCATGAATTACAACACCTATACTAATACAAATACTCAAACTCAACTACATCAAAATAAGAGAAAAGTAAAATAACGAAAAAAGAAACTGAATCATTCACAATTTCACATCCACCGCTCACACTAACCACACCAACCTTTCAATATCCCCCACTTTGATCATCATAAATCCTTCCCCTTAAAAATATCTGATTTTCTCTTTCCAAAAGTCTTTTCTCATCTTTTGGAGTTCCAAATTCAGGTGGGTAATTTATTTAACTTTCAAGAAAATCACGAATGGCTTCTTGGGAAGATGATCGGATGGAAGATCAAGAGTCTCACTCTCAAAGTCTATCCAGGCTAGCTACTTGTAACAGCAATTCCACTTTAGATTATGAGAACTTCGACAACTATGCTGATGATAACGGCCTCAAAGCCATGTTGTCCAGATTATCAATCGAGAGTTTCGATGTTGGCGGTGACGCCGACGAAGAATTATCCGACGGGAACTACGGGGCCGGAGCCGGCCAAGAGGAAAATTCAATAAGGGGCTGTTTGTTTTCAGATTCTGATGATGAAAAGGCAGCTTCCTACTCCCTGCCTAGCACCCCACTACAGCAACAAAGGTATCAGAGTGATGCTCTGTTTGGAAAACTCATTGGGACCGAAACCAAACAGTACGCAAGCGATAACGATGGCCAAAAATTGAGGAGAAGGAGGAAAAGGGTATCGAGGAGGAAGAAATGGGAAGAGAGAGAATCAATTAAAGATATGAATACGGAAGAAGATGAGGATTCAATTGAAATGAAAATGGAAATTGGTGGGGGCGAAAGGGGCTGGAGCCATGGTTATAATACTACTAATAATAGTAACAGTTTTAGTGGGGAGAGTGAAAATGGAGGGGGGTTGAGAGTGATAACAAGGCCAAAAGGAGGAAGAAGGTCTTTGTGTATGGATATGGAGGAGGTGAAGGCTTGTAGGGATCTTGGGTTTGAGCTGGAACATGAGCGGATGTTCGATTTGACAGCCATGTCGAGTGGACTCACCCTCTCCGCCTCCACTCTCGACACCGCCACCATAAGCAGCGGCGGCAGTTCTCCTATACCTAATTGGCGCATTTCTAGCCCAGGTTGGTACTAAACTAGTAGTACTAATTAATAAAGTAGATGAGTGAGTAGTGACAAAATAGCTTTATTCTATTAATTTTTTAGTAATGCTAGGGGTCTAACCACCTCTTTGATTCGAGTTTCACGATCTTTCCCATTTCTCGGGATAGAATAGAGTGTTGGTAAGTTGTTGGTATATGTACACTCTAAGTGAATCCATTGTTAGATTGTGCGATACAAATTTTAGTGCGTAATTGCCAATATAAGGTGTGCATATAGTTGTGACAACCAAGAAAATTAAAGGATTTTAGACATTCTTTGTATGATGTTTCGGATCAATAGAGACCATGCCTCATTGTTAAATTTGCCAATACTTTGATGTAAAAATTTGTCTTTTAATTGATTAATGTCTAATTTTATTTTTTTTGGGGGGAATTTGATGAATGAAACAGGGGATGATCCAAAGGATGTGAAAGCTCGGCTGAAAGTATGGGCACAAGCTGTGGCACTTGCTTCTACATCTCGACCAGGAGTCAGCTAGCTACTACTTATGAATTATGATTCGTCTATCATTTCTAGAGATTGCTTGCTTGCTATACATCTTTCCATTTTTTTTTGTTGCTATTGAGGTTGTGTGCAGCTTAGTTTTGTTCATTTTGATTGCCGCAAATTATATAGCTTGGTGAAGAAATACTTGTTCAATTTTCCTGCAACCCTTTTTGCAGAGATATTTCTTTTTATCAGTCAGATTGGATCCGGCTCCAATCTACTACATTAGTGCCCCCAGTTCCCACTGTAATACGAAGAGGATCATGGAGAGTAATTCTTTGAGATCCTTAATTTTACTAGGTTTAAGTTGTCTTTTTTGTTTTGTTTTTCTTGGTACCTCACATTGTGCCTGTAAATATAACACCACAGTCAATGGAGTTGCCAGATAGATATATTAACAAGTACTGTATTACTTTTGTTAAATATAAAAACTTTTTGACATACTAATATATTATGTGAAGTAACAAATCATATGGACAAAAATGTTTGTCCAAATCCGCCTTATGAAGCTTTTATGGTTATTTTTAAAGCAAACAGTACTTAAAACAAGAACCTAAACCGTTAATAAAACTGTAGCAAACCTACATACTGCACTTCTGTTAGATTATTCCAGTGCCAGAAAGCATGTTTTCGACCAAATCCTTTGTGTTTCCACGATCGTATTCAATGTGTAAAATAGCAGCATGATATGTTGACCACAATCAGCTCATGCAAACAAAAGCGAGGTTAACGTGGCCATTATTAGAGCCAGATCTCCTGTTGAAATGTTTATCAAAGATTAATAGTAATCAAACTTGTTTCCCAGTATCCAAGTTGCTTCATAATCATAGCCTAGGTGGTCTGGGAGGCCTAAGACGGCCAGCTCTTGACGTGAAGAATGATGTCAGAGGACAGAATGAAAGAAGCGTTGGTGATAAATCATGGCTGAAATTGGTGACACCGGTGGCTGCAATTTAATGGGTGGTTGTTGGCTTGGCTTGGCTTGGCTTGTCATTGTTTGTACCCACATACTTATTGCTTATATTCAATTATTAAAGCACTATCGTTTCGGGACACCACCAGGAAGAACTCTTAAATAGAGAGGGGCCATTGATGTGATTTTGTATAGGCCAAACATGGTACGAGAATGAATTCGATGCAAACTCGAGGGCCATAAAATCATTTCTCTAGTAGTAGTAGGGGAGTAAGTATTGTCTCCTACGTTCCTAAAAGATTTGTGGTTTAATATTTTTATGTATGGATTAAGAAAATCATTTAATACTATCATTTAACTATTAAAATTTGTTTGAAATTTCATCACTATTCTTTTATGAGAAATTAAAAAATATTAATACAAGGGAGAGAATTTGAAGATATGGGTGATATAAGAAAGTAAATAATTTATTCTTCTAGAAAGTTATAAACGACAAATAAATTAGAACAATTTTTTTTTTTTTAAATGACAATTTTTTAAGAACGGAAGGAGTATATTATAAACATGGAATAAAAGTCGATACTCAATTTCCATGGGATACGCAGCAAGCCCGAGATTCCCTTTACCATTCAAACAAAAATAAAATAAAATAAAATTATTGCCATACTATCTATCTTAAACAGGTATATCACGACGAGCAAACTCCTTTACCAAGAGCTAGCCTTTTTAATGAACTGATTAATACAAATCCACAATACATACTCAACACCCCTTTTAGGTATTACTACCTGCCAATAGACATATTTAAAACCATGCAGTCATAATTTTGGATTTCTTACTAACAAAAACTCTCAGCATAATCAGTTTCAGGTGATGTTTGATAAAATTAAATAATTAAGATTTAATATTGTTTGATTGCATCTTAACAGTCCACTTTTATTAAGACGTACTCTGAATAGTTAAGATATAAATTATATTATCCAACTTAAAAAGTATAAAACATGACTTTTCAAAAATCAATAATAATTTTAAAATTTGGAATCGAGGGAATATAATATTTATGGAGATTATAGATTTAAAATTTTTATTAAGAGACAACTCTTCTTCCTCTTACAGATTAAAAAATGATAAAAGGCAAACAAAATTTTACCCTCCTACCGAATCAGATGTGGAGCTATTATGATGTATTACTCCCTCCGTTCTTTAATATAAGTCGTTTTGGAGAAATATTTTTGTTCATTAATATAAATCAGAATTTCAAGTAACCATTGATCGCTTAGTTTCCAATATTACCCTAAGTATTAAATATAACTTTGGTTCTTTCACTATTTTTTTTCCAATAAATAACAATCTCTTATTCCAATATAAAGGTAATATAAACAATTGATATTATAATTAATGCTGTGAACGACCTATATTTTAGAAACGGAGGGAGTATTAAATAAACAAACACCGCTGCGGGATAAAAAGAGTTCCTCAACGTCAAATTACAATAAAAAAGAAAGAGGGAGTCAATGAGCCGCGTGCTTAAGGCTCTTAAATAATGGGGTCCTACTTTTAATTATTGTGGCCTTGAAAAAATGGAGGAAAAATCCCACAGAGAAAGCAAGTGCAACAGTAAATGCGACGACAAGATGTTGATCCCTGAACAGCCACCATTTATTGAATTAGGGACTCTTCAGATTCAGCATAGTATCACCTATGCTCAATTATCAGTTGTCCTAAAAATAACTACGGAGTACTATAATATGACATGCGTATAGGTTACAAGTGATTGAGAATGTCCAGCCTTCCACATCCATTTTCGTCAACCAACTATAAAACCACCCAAGCCGTTTCTTTGCAGCAACCAACCCCACTCACTCCATCTAATCTGAACTTCTCAAAATCTATCTTGATTTAACAAGCAAGGAAAACTACATCCCTCATTCCAATTACAGAGCAATTAAATGATGTTTATGGTGCCATATAATACGATCAAAATTGGTTCAAGACAAAAAACATGCTTCATTATCATGGAACTGAGGTACCAGTTGAGATTTCACCATCATCATCACCAAACTTGTAACTTTCGTGTACTTCAATCAGAAGATCCCTACACGGTACAACAGCCCTAAGCTTTATACAAGCAAGGAAAGCACCAGAAAGCTTCCGGTGGAGACTGTAGGCCTCATCAGGAGGGGGGGTCAACCTATGCCTCAGCATTGTTGCCCCAAGGTTTGTGATGCTCTGCGTAATATTGGTGGACCTGAAGTCATAACCACCAGGCTTTGAGAATGGCAATCCCACAACAAATCCAGCCTGAATATGAGCCTCTAACATTATGTCCGACTCCATTCCTGTGAGAAAGCCGAGTCTCTGGGACATCTCAACTACAGCTTCTCTGTCATTATTTGCACAAGCAAGAACCTGCTCAGATAATGCATGAGTATCTCTCTGTTAGATTACAAGAGAAGAAGCTTTGATGATAATGAAATGCCTACTTATTTCTAAACATTACAATGACTGCAGCATATATACAAATCCTAAAACCAATTCTTCAAGCCTAAATAAAAAATTTAGCAATAAGGGGAATTTCAAAATCAAGCAGATGATTTTAAAAGAAATCTCAAAACTGTTGTATCAATGTGACAAACATCACCAATCAAGCAGATCTTCAAGAAACTTAATGAAGTTCTATTTGGCCAATTCAATGAATATTGATAAGAAGTCTGCAACAGCAGCTGAAAGTTGTTTAATTGGAGGTGCCATAACATTTTTAATTTAAAAGTCAGGAGATGTATGTTTCCGTCCTTATTCCAGCCCAAAGAGAAGCACATACATGTAGACGGATGTCATGATTTTAAGCCGTAGTTCTGTTATCTCCATTTTAGGAATGATTTTTGAGCCACCAATTGAATCTAAAGTTTTTTAAACAGTAAAGTGGAGGCTTCATGATCCGAATTAGATGGAATTTATTTTCAAACCAAAAGAAATCAATCTAAATCTTAACTGAGTGAAAATAAATCAGAAGTTAATCCCTTTCAAATCATATCATGAAATTTTGGCTTAATCCCGATGAAATCTTATTAGGCATACTTGGTGTAAAGTAAACTAAAAAGAAAATACAAGAACCAATCCAAAGGATTTGATGTGTAAAGCAAAAGAATATTCACCATTCTCAAATAATCATCAACAAAACGTTTTGGGTAATCCCGTGCTGCTCCAAAATCAATGAGATTGATTGATCTTTTGCTCTCATCAAACAAAAAGTTACCCCAATTAGGATCAGTCTGCATTAGGTCAAGCAAAAGCTAATATCAGAAAATAAATAGTAAGAAAGAGAAGAAATATTAGCAAGACATGTTAATAGACTAATAGTAGCTTAAATTAAAAAATGAGAATGAAGTGAGAGAGAAAGTACAAACATAAGAAACAACAAGTACAAATGTACAATGAACAGTGAACAGTGAGAGAGAAGTGTGCATTGTTAAATTTCAAATAGAATCTGCTATATACATCACATACTCAGGAAGTCCCTAGTCCATAGTCGAGTGCTAGCTAGTTAGCTAGATACTTCCATTACTATGCCAGATCAATATGAAACATACGATATTATAGGGAAATCTAATATTAAAACAAGCCAGAACATACATAAGGAAAGAGGGAGAATCTGCTATGAGGAAAATAGATGACATGCCTGCATGAAGCGGAAGACGAAAAGCTCCATCAAAGTAAGCTGAAGCAACTTTCTTCCAACATAATTACGAGTCTCTTGGTTCAGTAACGCCACCTTATCAATTGGAATTCCTGTATGAAGCAGAGTAAGGTTGCCTTATTACTTTTATTTAACCCTATTCAAACAAACAAATTGCAATCATTTTCATATATTAGTGATGATGAATATTTAAAATTATCGGACGAAAAAAGGTCTTGTATTGGTTCAGGTGACTACAAATGCACAAAGCCTCAAATGACAACTGACCAAATTGGTTTTAAAAACCATTACCAAGTGATGTTGAATACATGATGGAAAGGTAGGCTACTAGGCTCAGTTCTTACATTAAACTATATAAGAATTGTGCTTTGTGAAGTTAAAGTAAAGATAAAGAAGAACTATAATAGAATCGATAGGCACTCTGACCTCTCAGCCGTAAGAGAAAAAATTCAATTAGAGTGAAACTGGACTCTTGTAGGAAGAGGGCATCTAGATATTCTGTCAAACATTGAACGCATTATACACTATATTATACATTAAACTTAGTTTTGAAACTCAGAACATAGAGAGAAGGAAAGGAAGGGGAAACTGAATAGTAAAAAGAAACAAGGCTAACAATTCATTACGCTTAATTTCTACTAAATGTTTGCTATGAATCAGGTCTTGAACATTGATAAACTGCAATGACCCATATTGCACTTCATAAGTAATTGAAGAGCACTAGTATGGCCCTCATTATCATACTAAAGAAGCCCAACAAATATACAAGCAATGGAATTCAACAGACTTTGTGTAGTTACCAGAAACAAGTTCTGTAGTTAGAACCCTTTTACTCAATATATCATCAACCACTATTGGAACATAAAAGCCTTCTGCGTTGGACAACAATTCACGGAATCTTTTCTGGTTTAACGCCTCCAACTCATAGTCACATTCACGAGATAATTCTTCTTTTGCCACCTGCAAAGGTTTTTTGATGAAACATATCACACATTTATTGCAGTATCATATACACACAGAGACACTAATATAACCAAAGACATCCAAACCATCTATCTAGGATATGGATATGTTGGATCAACAACTTTAAAATGTTATTAGATTTAGTTAGAGCATCTATTTGACATAAATGGATGTGCAAAAAAGACATCAATGGTAAAACACCATATTTTCTTGTTTAATAAAATTCTGCTTCGCCTTAAAAGAAAAATTTAAAGAAATTAGTAAAGCTTCACTCAGTCTATTGCTTCAAGCCAAAAACATTATGACATCATTGGATCCAAAATGAACGCAGCTTGGCCAGGCTATCTCAAAATTCATGACAGATAAGACCAACTAATTTGCAGTAACCAATGTGAAGGCCACACAGAAGAAAGTTATTAGGACCTGCTCTAGTACAGATATTATTGAAGTGGAAAGTAGTCATGTTCATAGAAGCAATATCTCAACTCGTGATTGAAATGTCAACTTCTATGACCTCTTCTAATATACATATCACCTTACCTTCATAGCTCTGTCAAGATACATCTTTTCTGGAAGCAGATTCGTATACTCTAAAATCAATTTCACACTCTCAATGTCACTCTCAATGCTATCCGCAACACCAGGATATTGAATTTTCATTGCAACATCCAAACCATCCTTCATGACAGCTTGATGTACCTAAAAAATCATTTAAATTTTAAGAGTAGAAGTACAGGTCAAGTGGACCACAATAAGCAGAAGATACAAGGTCCTTCAACGAGTTAGTTGATGCAGGGTAGCAAAATCAATACAAGTGAAGGCATATAAAATCAGCCTTTCAGATATTAAAAAATGTTTGAAGATGCAATATGCAGATTAAGCATTTACTTCTAACAAGGTAATTCATGCAAACAATGCAAGACTTTCGCGAGGGGCATCTTTTATGCGTTATGCAGCAAAACAAAGAGGGAAGTTTTACAATGTTATAGAACTGATGCATGCTCTAAAATATCTAAATTTGATATGCTCAAAGTTGTACAATTTTTAATAGCAAAAGATTAATTGAATGCATATCTCACGTGATGGACTTCTCTCTAAAGACACACACACACACACACACACACACACACAAAGAGCACATTATATGTAATCTGCTTCAAAAGAAAATTTACTTTCGTTATTCCTACCTCTAAAATGATGGTTCTATCAACAGCTCATGTAATACTTCAGCTTCATACACTAGTTTTTCATTATGATAATGAATTCTGTTATATGAATTTTTCAAAATTTATCAATAAAGTTATTGACTGTCTACCACGAAACAAAGTCCATTCCTGGAAAAATATAAGCATTAAAGAATATTAAATTATTTATCCTTTTTTGATAAAAGAAGAAAAATTATCAGAAGAAAGATAGATACAAGAAAGGAGGATGAGAAAAATAGCTAAAGTGGAAAATACAAAGCCCTTTAAGCCGGGTAGGCCAATCCCTATGTTCTGAAATAGAAGTCCCCCAAAAGCGCCCATCAGGGAAGCCCCCAATGATGCAAGTACAGTGATTCAGTGTCAATAAGGTGCAAGAACAAGGATAGAATTAAGCAACCATGAAATGATGGAAAGACGATAAAATCAATTACAAGCATAAGCTGCATCACCTGTCCTATACTTGCAGCAGCCAATGGTTCATAATCAAAGCTTGTCAACTTAGATGACCAGTCAGGACCTAATTCAGCTTCCAAAACCTGATTAAGCTGGCTCCTTGGCATCACATCTGCACCTTGACGGACAATATCCAATGCAGCCAAGATCTGCAGGGCATACAAGCTGTCAAAATCACGTTAAAAAAATATAATAGAGCACCTGTCACATTTTGTATGCAAAAATATACTTAAAAAGAATAATTCCAAGTGGCTATGGCTTGTCTAAGAAAAATATTTAGTCAAAGCCTACTTATTCCCTACTTCTTTATCGCATATTTATGCTATCGAGGAACCCTCAACAGGGCTTACTAATTTAGTTAGTGATTGCTGGATCCTCCTGAACTGTGATGGGAATGTTGAAATGCAAAACTGCAATTGAGGAGCTAATGTATGTCCCAAGCTTCAGCATCCCCCCCCCCCAAAACCAGAAAAAAGGAAAAAAAAATAGAGGAACAGGATGCCAGGCTTTTTTACTGTGTTGTGGGATTGTCGAGGAATGACTATAAATCATATCAAACATATTAAATAATTAGGTTCTCATGTTTTTCAAAACAAAATTGTTAATGAAGGTAAGTTGAAAACTCCTAAATGAATTGAATAGCATAAAAAGTAACATACTGGAGCAGGTACAAGAGATTCATCTTGAATACTCAACATCTGCCCTAGTTTAAGTGCCGCTCCACGCATTCTGCATAGTGCAAGAGCCAAACGTTCTGCATTTTTATCGGATAAGAATGGGGAAACTGCAGACTGCTTATCTTGTGAGATAGGCGTACCATAGACAAGCCTCTTGGCAGATTCCTGAATTGTTCCCCAGGCAAGACCAGCACCCAAGCCAGCAAACCTTCAAAATATATTGAAAGAAGAAGCTATAAACCTCTTTGAGGAAAAGAATAACAATACATTTAAAAAAGTTATGGTCTTCAAAAGTGCCATCAGACTTATTCTCCCTAAGAGAAACTACCTATCCAATTAATTTCAAATCCTTAAATCACAACCTAAGTTAAGCTGATATCATGTAACAGTACCATATGTTGACACTAATCTGGTGTGTAGCCAAGGTTAACTTTGAAATAAGCTAAAGATTGTCATACTGGCATTTATTGAGAAAAAATTGTCCCGCATTGGTCTAATGAACATCCTAAGCCAACAATAAGTTGGATGCCCAATCAACATATTGCCAAATGTCTTTGGGTTGAAGTGCTCTAACAGTAGTAAGGATGTAAATAAAATGCATGGAGAATGGTGAATGGACCAAACCTTTTGAGAAAGAACCATTAATTGAACATAAAAAAGTTGAAAATAAAGGATGTATAATAGGTAGTGGAGTAACAAATTGGAGAAAGGGGATTGACTCACCCGAGGGCCCTGGAGAAAGTGGTAGAAGGAACTCTCCTTTCCCTCAGCTTCCTCCTTTTTATAACCGGGGGTGGTGGTGTAATCACCGCCGCAGCTTCTCCTGCTGCAATCTCCGCAAAGGCATCGGCCGGAGAAGAAGAAGCAGCGGGCAGCACATCATCGGGCTCTCTATTTGCATTGGGAACAAATTGAGAAGATTCATTAGCATTAGCACTAGCACTAGCACTAGCACCGCCATTTGTATTAGTAGAACTGGAGGAAGACGAAGGTGTCTCTGAGAGATCAGCCGGATGGGCGGCGGGGGTTTCCGGGTGGTCCGTGAAATAGACGACGCTTCCTTTAGGAGTAGAATTATGAGGATGAGGAGGAGGAAGAGAGAAGTGTCGGAGATTGCCTTTGGTGAGTCCAGTTAGATCAGTGGCAGAAAGCAGGGCTCTCTTGATTAGGGTTTGCAAGTCTCCGGCGCCACTTTGAAATGAGCCTACTCCTGGGTGGCTGGCGGCTTCCTTGAGGACGAGAGTCAATCCATCCACCAACCTGCTTAATTCCTTCAAGGACGACGGCATTGGAATTTTACAAATTCAATTGTCCAGCAAAACAGAAAGAAATAAAAAATTAATTTGCGCAGCGCAGGTGGGCGGTTGTTACTCCAAACTTACTGGAGTACTCCTCCTAAGCAAGTGTATTTTCTCTTTCCATTACTTTATCGTTTTTTTCTTTTCTTTTCAATTTTTCCTCTTAATAATGAAGTGCATTCTACTAATTCTATTCTATTAGTATTAAATATTTTATTTAGAAAATTCTTGATTTACCCATTTTAGTATTTAATAATAACCATTAACCAGGTTGGGTTGGGTTTGGTTTCAAATAATATACGGGATGAGATTAACTAGTTGAATTAATTAAGGATTATTATTATTATTATTATTATTATTGTTGCTGAAGCGCATTGTGTGGAGGAGGAGAAGAAGCAGTTCTTGAATCTTGACATGATATAATTGATACTAGTTCCATCCATCTAACTCTTTAAGTGTTTGAACACGCTGGATACTACACTACAGACAAGTCCCGCTTCCAGCTTTTCTAGTTTCCACAAATTAAACCCGTGGCCGTCACATAACTCCATAACATTGTCTAAATACTATAAGTACATTCATATATATATATATATATATATAAGTCTAGTTTTAAGAAAAAAGAAAAGAAAAACGTTGAAAGTATGAGGAAGAAGTCATTGAGATATGCTGGTACAGTTCACCTCAAGGGCAAAAAGGCATATATTAAACAATATGGATAAACAAAGAGACTTGGAAGAGTTTATTTCAAATTTAATTTGGAGAGTGATGTACAAATCGGCTTCTCCCACAAAATGATGTGCATTCACCAACCACACGTTTCAAGCACTCTCTTTCACATAACCACTAGTCTCCTCTGCAACCTTTGCCCATTCATTTCCGATCTTCTCTGTGTATGCAACCTGGGACGACATTCATTCATAGTTGCAAAGGTCAGGGGAACAAAAGAATCATATACATAGTATCATGCAAACATAATGATAATCAAAAGAAGCTAGGCCCATGCCGAAAACATTGTGGGCATTATACCTTAACATTTACTGAAAACTCGATATATATTTATATATATATATATATATATATATATATCCACTGTACTTAAGGGGTAGTTGTCTACCAAAACCACCTACATACCATTTAGCAAATGCTCCTCCCAAAAAATCATTAAAATTCTACTCTAGTCATCCTCAAAATGTCGGGAGGGATTCCTTTTGACCAAGTGAAGCCTCCATGCAAAACACAAACTCACCCATTAATCTGGGAATTGTGAAAGGTTAAGTTCAGTGTTCTAAAAATCGTTAGGCGGACCTAGACGGCAGAGGTGGCGCCTAGGCATTTTCCGCTAGGCGTCTCATTTATTTATTTTTCTATTGTATATACTTATTATACTTTACAAAACATGGGTATATATAATTTGTTTAAATTTTACGTGAAACATTATCCAAAAAAACAATCTTTTAAGACTTAATATATTCATTCAAGTATTGTAGAGTTTCAAAGTAGAAGTCTGATTCTGCCTTGGCAGGGGCCTAGACGCCTAGCCAAATCAAGGCGGTAGAGGACCGCCTAGCGCCTAGACGAGGATTAATCGGATCTAGACGAGGATTTTTAGAAGTTAAGCTAATGTTGGGTTACACAACCCAGGAAAAAAAGGACATCTCTATAAGATGCTCAAGCTTACAGGTTTGTGTTCCATTTTTGTTTTGGATGTCAAACTCTGTTATAGGATTATGAAATTTTCTAACCAAGAGTAGCAACAAGATCAAAAGGCAATCAAATCTTTGTTCCTTGACCCTCAGTCTAGGTCTCACCCTCAGGAATGAAAGCATATAATTATAAAAAGTCAACCCTTGCAGGTACATTGTGTTAGTATTAATTTGCATCCTATGGCAGATCTGGAAGGATAGAAATAAGGAGTTAACTGAATAAATTGAAATGGAACATTTTCTGACAGCTAGGCTTGCTGCAAGCAAGCTAAAGAGATTTTTGATTTTTTTAAGACTTAAAAATAGCATGTTCCACATCTCCATCAGCTTCAGTAATGAACATTGGGAGATGAAACAAACACTGTGACAGAGCAGGTTCTACAAAGCTTATTGCTGCGACTCCAAGCACAGTTCTCATATCTTGAAAATAGAGCTACTAAACTAATTTGTTTTTTTAGGGAAATTTAGTAGAGCTCCTAAAGTTATGTCTTGAAATTTTCCTCTAGAAGGTTACATTAGGCTGAAATCACAAGTCGCATAGGATTGAATTGGATAAGGAGGTATTCAAAGATGAAAGAAGCAACTGGATTGCTGGATTCACTGAAAGAACGAATAGCTTCAGTGAAGACAGTACCTTCCTGGAGAATAGACTGAATCTAAACAGAATAATCAATGTTCTGATGGGCATCTAAAGAAGGGTGACTGTGATCAGCCAGAACAAAAGACTCGCAGCCGTTGAGAATCTCCCACAGAATATATATCTACTGTTTGTTGGCTGGTGTAGCAAAGTGTTTGTTAGAGCTCCTAGTTGAGCTGGCGGCTGAATCTTCATTTAGTAACCACCCCCCAAAATATTTTAAAAAATATTTAATACAAACAGTATTGCCACTAAATTATAGTCAGCACATCCCTTAACTATTTTTGAATTACAACTTTTTTACTGAACTACCTAGCACTGGTACAAAAACAACGTTAGGAGTTGAAGTGCACGTAACTATCAAGCAGTCATGAAATTATGTTGAACTATAAACCTTGCAAAAAAAAACATATAATCTAATCCAATTGGATTCGTTGCGAGAATAACATTTTATTTTCTTTGGTTTTCTATTTCTTTTTCCCCCTTTTTAAAGAATTTGTCTCCACTGCGGAACTTATTATTGAAAAATTATATTCTGCAGACAGATCCAAGCACCTTATATAATAGGACTTGAGAGTACCTGATTAACCACGAATCCCTTCAACATGTTTATGAAGTCAGCCTTTCGTTCTCTGTCTAACCTTTCTATTTCACTTTTGTTATTTTCCTGCAGTTCATGGAATCACTATATTATTTTACATGCAAAACATAAATGGATGAAAGAATGGAGGATGCAATAGTATGAATATCTCTTCCCGTTCCAACTTCAAGATAAAAGAAAAAAAATATGGAAGAAAACCAGAAATAGGAAGTCTTTACTCCAAGTTTCCTTCTTTTTGTACATACATTTCTCAATACATGAGTTTGCAAGGAATTTATGACTCAGTGGATAAACAATAACAAGCATATCTCACTTTATCTATTTACTAATGTCGGACCCCACATACACAAAAAAAAAAGGTTAAAGGATCAGGACAGTAACAAAAGTCATAGCGACGGTAAAACTAAAGAGCACTTAACAAATTGCTATCCCCAGTCCCTAAATAAATTTGTTACAGAGGCACCTACAATATGTATCAAAATTTATAGAAGTTATTAGTTTAATAAAACAAAGTATGTAGAGAAACGGAATCAAGTGGTTAGTCGTAATCGGTCGTAAGATTTTGTAGAAAGGTCAGAGGTTCAAGTATTACAGATGACAACTTAGCATTTCAAATTTATATTCCATCGTTTTTTGCAAAGCAGGGCTAATATCAGTGCATCACAGTGCACTGCACAGGCATATGGTCATTCGACAGGTAAGGCACTTAAATTGAAGACCTAACTAATGTAGATATCCTTTTATAAGTAAAGATATCAATCTGTTAATGTTATGATCGGTTAATGTTTTGATCATAACGGACTGATATCATAGAGGTAATGGATTAGATATAACACTTGTACCTTAATCCGTTCATATTCAGCGATTGCGCAGTTTTTAGCATCCTCAGTTACTCTAGTGGCTTCCTTTAGCTCCTCTACCTTGCGAATTCTTGACTTGTCGCCACCAAATATTTTGGATGACGCAGTTTCGAGTTTTTCAGCTCTTGAGTGTAAAGAAGACAATTCAGATAGAAGTGTTTGTACGGTTAACGAAGCACTTGAACGATCAGAGAACGCAGTGTGAACTGCAAGCATTAGACCCATATACTCATGTAGTGTATCCTGCAATATATATGCATATATAGAGTATCACGAAACAAGTGCTTCAATGGGAAAATCATAAGTTTGGTATCTCAAAGATAATTAATTTATTTATGCAAGTAATTAATTCAAATTAGTTGTAATTTCTTTTAAAAATAGGGTATTGATATTTCCACAAGCAAAACTGATAGTTTCATAAGGTCCCTCTCACATGCATAGTAAATGGGTGCCAAACTTATGCGAGAGGGAGCTTGTGGAAATATCAACTTTTACTTGTGAAAATATCAATTTCCTAAAAATAATGAGCACATTCATTTGATCGAGATTGTTTCTTAATTTTTCAGTAATTATTTGATTATAGAACATTAATAAGCAAGCAATAAGTTCAACTTGAGGTTCAAACAGAACAAGAGTCCAGCAGTTATACCAAATGCTTGACAGTCTGTGCATTTAATTCCCGATACAATCTGCTTGCTTTAACCGTTGCAGTTGCCACATTTTTCATGTCAGCTGCCCTTGCTCTTTGAGTGTTGAGGGCAGCCTCCTGATTTTCAAATTTCATCAACTTAAGAAATGCTAGCCCTAATTCTCCCATTGTTTCTCCCATATCTTGCTGAGCTTTGACGAGAGCTTCGGCCTAAACGTAATCGAGCATAAGTACCAATATTATATCAAACGAACATATTCAAAAAATACACTAACGAAGTAATGCTAATAACAAAGATTAAATTAAAACTTAAGAGAACACCTGCTGAGATGCACTGCTAAGGTGCTGCTCAAGATCATTCAACCTCTCCTTCTTACCTAAAAACTCCTTATCTTCCTCTTCCATTTGCCGTTTTGAACCACCCCAATCATTAGCCACCGATTGCTTCAACTCCTTGAAAATCCTCAACAAGTCCCTCCCACCTTTCGCTGGCTGCACCGCCTCTTGTGGCCCAATCACACTGGAAGAATCCCCAAACAACTGTTTTGGGAGATTTACTGCCCCGTCAAGCATCCTCGATGCCACATCAGTAGTTGCTGGCAATGGCAGCTTCCCCTGTACCTGTAAAAACACTCTTAACTCATCACTCTTCTTAATAACCGGATGAGCAGCTAATCTTCGTAAGTATTTCTCCAACGCCCCTCTTCTCTGTTCCACAAACTCCTGCTTCTGCATTACTTGACTCTCAACCACACTCTTATCTGGCCGAGGTGGAATAAAAAATCCCCTATAAGCCTCAGCTAACCGATCCGATAGTGTCACTACATCCTTAAACCGCCTACGAACACTAAACTCGGATCCACCATAAACCGGTAAGTTCGTGGTTGACGTAATGAAGTATGTAATATATGTATTTCCTCCGGGAACTAATGAATTCGAAGCTTCTGCTTCTTTCTGCGGATTGGATACAGTAATCTTTAAATACTCTGAGCTCAATGGTTGTGATCTGGATAATATCGATGGTTGCTCGGTATTTTGATTAGGGTTGTTAGGGCTTTCAATGCCATTGGATCCACCGGAATCGTTATTATGTAATGGGCTGTTGACGTATGAATTGTTAGGCGAAGTAGGGGTTTTGAGGGGTGGTGATGGAGGGGAGAAAAGGGGATCGGAGTCGGCGGGGGTGGTGGTGATCGGAGTAGAGAGAGGGTGGTGGGAGTCGGAGGAGAGAGTGGTCATGGCACTTCTGTAACTAGAATATGATTTGGAGGTCAAAGAATCATCAAGCACGAGGGATTCCATATCTTCAGGGGATGCGTAGAGATGAGCTTGTTGGTGGTCTGAGCCCATCATCTTATTCAGGAAATTAAAAACAATTTGCAATCAGACTAAGCTAGTGTGTAATTTATGAAGGGGGTAACAATATGAGAGGTAGCACGAAATTGAAGAGAGATTCGTTAGGGTTTGGATAGTTAGTTGCAGCAGTCAGGTGCTGGAAAAAGGTTCGTTACACATGGCAGCTTTGATTACGAGTATCGAGATGGGGCGAGAACGAAAAGGTAAGGTATGGGGGAACTTGACCCGGACATGGTTTGGGTTGGGCCAGCCAGAAATTAACGGTACTAGGCAGCAGCAGCAGCAGCAGCAGGCAGTATTAATTTCTTTAAGAAGGTATGTATGTATGTATAACAGATATATTTATTGTAGACTTGGCAAACTGGCCGGACATAATTTAGCTGGGTTAAAAATGTATCGGCCCAAATTTTTTTACAAAATTGAGGCATTATTATTATTATTGAATTTAAAGAAGCAGCTACATATAAATCTTTTTTGGTGTCTCCGGCGAATATCCTGGTCGATGTTTGGAACAAGAAGCAAAACAAAAGAAAATATGTCGACGACAAGTAATTACTACTACAACAATATGGGTTTAGCTTAGCTTATTGAAGCTCACATTTGCAAGGTTAGGTACATGCATATATATATATATATATATATATATATATATATATATATATATATAGATTCTCTTTAAATAAAGATTTTTCTTAAATAAAGACTGTTATTAAAACTACTTGCGTTTTGAGTCTTTTTAAAAAACAAGTGGTACGTGTGTGACATTTTTTGTAAATAAAAGGAAAGAGAATTGGAACCACTCTCTTTAAAAGACTCAAAAAGACGTCTTTTAATAACAGTGTTATTTGGAGAATCTATTTAAAGAAAATATTCTTGATCCTTACTATATATATATATATATATATATATATATATTACTACGTATTAATTACTATAATATATCAATATGCATGATGCATGCATCTCACCCACTCTAGATTTTTTCATTGAAAATCTCATAAAAAATATTTATAGTAAATCTTCAAGTTACTTGAAAAAATGATCATGAGCTGGAGTGGATTTTTTGCGAATATAACTTCTTTTTTTGTGTTTTAGGCACATATTTTAAGATACCTTTAATAATTACTCCATCAACTTTTTAGAGTTGTGTACAAAAATTAATAAAATAATTATATAGAATTAAATATAATATTAATTATCTATAATACAATTAAAATTTCATAATTATTACTATCATATTTATCTCGTACTCTCTCTCATCTGTAACATTTTTAAAAGGATTATAGTAGTTAATTATTATAGATTATATAAAACAACAAATAATTTAAAATAAATAAAATCATTTAAAATGTTATGTATCCGTCATATGTCATATGCTCACAGGCACAAGCTCATCCCTTCCCTAAACATATCACATAACCTGGCTGTGACCTTAGCCTTGTGTCATACACCAAGCAAGAGGCTAACATCAAATTCACACCTAAACTAGATATTAGTACACCAATCAAAAATTGAATAATAATAATAATAATATAATTATGTTACTTCAACTTATACCGATTCTACTTAGAAATTAATACACCAATCAAAAACTCAAATTAATACACAGAATTATTCCCAGCCCTTTAATAAAGCATATACTAATTGCTAAATTTAAAGGGACATTAATGATTATATTAATCTATAACTACGAGAGCAGATCCTCTGTTCTCAATTTCTCTGTCTCCTTGTGTCCCTCCACTTAAATTTTGACATCTAATCTTTTACTTAACATTAATTAATTTTAAAATTAAATAAAAGGGCGTGTGCCACAAAATTTAAGTTGGAGAGATATATGAGAACGAAAGAGATCTCTTCTCTATAACTACTGCTTAAATTAATCGAGCATATATCTTGAGTGCTCGTTCTTGTTTGATAATTGTTAAATAAATAAATAAATTATAATTGTTTTTGTGGATATAGTTACTTGTTAATTTGCTCGTTCTTGTTTGATTTCCGGCTGCACGTAATAATTAATTAATAGCAGATTTGGAAATTTCCCTTTTTAATGAGATAAATGTATGGCTCCCATGCATGAAAAAATTATATGAAGAGAGAGAGAGAGTGAGTGAATGAGTGATATTGTGCTCGATCAAGGAATTGTACTTTAGTGTATAACCCTCATTGTAACTATAAAGAATATATATATATTTCCCCTCTCTGTTAATTAATATTATTTTCGGGTTATCATTTTTTCCTGGAATATATTTTAAAATATATATATATATATATATAGTAGTATAATAATTGGTTGATATATACGCTCATATTTAAAATCATAGCAAAAAACAATTTAAATTAAGAAAGCAGGAAAGTAAAGAATTAGTATTATTATTTTGTTTTGTTTTGTTGTGGTTAGTACCTTTTGATGGTAATTCGATCGATCTAATTCTCACTAATTAATTTGTGAGAATTAATAACGTTAATTTACTTAAGTAACTAAACATATCGTCTTCCTCTTCGAATGATTGATCTAGAGGAAAGAGTTGCATCAACGTTTGAAGTGATTCCAAAATGCACTGTTAATTAATTTTAATCGTTATTTAAGTCGATTTTTAAAACATTGTTCACACCGGATATTCAACCCTTTTTTTCCTTTCCCCCACCCTCTTTTGACTTGCAACTTACAATAAATGTACAACTAAGAGAATTAAGTAGTATAATACTTCTAAATTAATTGCTCAATTTTGATTTTTTTAAGTCAAATTATTTATTTTTAATTAATAATTGTTTTATATAAATATATTTCTAAAATTATAAAAATTGGGGTTAGTAATAAATTGTATATGCTTTCTTTTGATTATAATTTCTTCACCTATATTTTAGAAAAAATAGTAAAAAGATTAGTTTTAAAAATGGTCAATTTAATTTTAAAAAGTCAAAACTAAAAAATTATTTTGGGACTGAGGGAGTATTTATTAAGAGCTCCATAGATCATCATCTCACCATTAATCATTTGGTGTTAAGTGGCTGAGATTAATTGTTGTATAAATGAAATGAAGTGTTTTTTTTATACATTTAATAAGAATGTAGCATGACTAGTTTATGAATTTATTATCTCCATTCCTAAAATATTATTGTTTAAGGTTTTAATTTGCAGATTGATTAAGAAAGTTACTCTCTACATTCCTAAAAGATTATCGTTTTAGAAGAAAACTTTTTTATATCACCCCTACCTTCTCTCATTATTCCAAAAAATTATATCCCTTATATTAATTTATATTAATACTCCTTTTGTCCTTAATTTTTTGACATTTATTCAAATCTAGGAGAATTAATGATAATTTTTCCAAAATTATTCCTCATTACTCTGTCTTTTTTTTTTATACTTTTAACTTTTTTTCTCTCCTTATCCCAACAAAACTCTTCTGTATATTATGAGGGAGAGATAGTGTAGATAATTTCTAAAAAATTGGATACATTTTTTATGGGGATGGATGGAGGGAGACCAATGAGTAAATGAGGTATGAAAGATTTTTTAGGAGATAATTATGGAAAAATATGTGAGAAATAGTTTGAATAACTAGGACTGATCATTCGATTATAACCGAATATCGAAATAATTATAATTTCAATATCCGAAAAACTAATCGAATTTTGGAAATAACTGAATTACCGAATTTACAATTCGGTTAATACTCGAACATGTGCAGAGTTTACTCCGTCAATTTGTCGAACACTTGGTGGGCAGTCCAAAATCCTTAAAGTTTAAAATCCGTTTAGCAAAAAGATGGATCACAAATGAGAAAGCAATCAATCCACCACACAAGAAACAATAATACCCAATAAAAATTTAAAGCAAAGAACACCCAATTTCAGCCTAATCTTAATTTCAAATATTCACAACCGACGAAAATACCTTGTATTGGGATAGAGATTATGAATTTGATTCTGAAGATTGGGTTGAATGATGACCTCCAATTGATGTTAAATCCTTGATTGATGCAGTAGATGTGAGACCCCAGATTTTATCAATAAAGATTTAAATTTTGTCGAAATAATTTTTAATATTATGGTGTGAATTTGAGATAATATTATAGTTGTGGGTAGTATTTATAAATTTTACAAAGTATGCAAGTGGTTATATTATATTCGATTGGTCGGGGAATATTCGATTTAGGGAATATTCAGACAACTACTCAATCATTGGTGGACCCTACAATGTAATTATTTTCGGATTGAGAAAACGACAAAAATATTTTATTGAAATAACGGCGGAAGTTTTACCTGGTTGACATCTTGTTGAACTACTCGGTAGTAAAAAGCACAAGAATACGTGTGGTTGCGTAGAAGACACTACCAGATTGATTATCGATACTTATGTGAGAAGTCACTCGGTTTGATTCCATTATCACGATTAATAATATGAATTATTATAGCGATAATGACGTTTTGTTTTATTCGTATTATTAACGTAATAAAAGCGAAACATCTTTTATTTAAAATGAATACTTTATTAAAGTTTATTCTATAAATAAAATATATTATATTTTATTACGCATAGTTTTGCATAGTGTTTTGCATAGTGTTTGCATAGTAAAATGTTTTTATATAAATAGAATATATTATATTTTATTTAAAAGATTTTGCTTTAAATATGTAATCAGATTAAAGTAAATCAATGGACCGATTCATGGATTAATTACTATGCATTCTATTTTTCTATAAATGAAGCTCATTCCTTCATTATTTTTTCATTTAATTCAATTTGAAACTCAGAGAGAGAAATTATAGAAAAGAAGTTTATAGAGAGAAAATCTATAGAGAGAAAGAAGAAGAGTATTCGGTACTTCACTACTTTGATATCCATTGTCTTTTTACGGTAAGGGGTATTATTTGTTGTAATTCGTAAGGGTGTTATTCTTTCTTATTCATGAAGAGAACACATTATTCCATTCATTATCATTCGTTAGAATAACTTTTGTAAAAGTGGTATACCCTATACATAACAGATATCAGATAGATAACCTATACTTGGTGAAATCCTTATATTATTTCATTCTTATTTATTCATTGGAATAACTCATATACGCTGAATCCCCTATACTTGGTGATCTTCTTACATTATTCCATTCTTTATTATTCTCATTGGAATATCCACATGCTCGTGTGTTTTACAGGACTGGTTCCATTGTTTATTATTCCGCATTTATTATTACATTTGGAATATCTCGTGCATGTGTTTTACACAGGACTGGTTCCATTGTTTATTATTTCGCATTTATTATTACATTGGAATATTCTCATGCGTGTGTTTTACAAGGACTCGGTTCCATTGTTTATTATTCATTTATTATTACATTGGATCATCCCGCCGGTGTGAATTTCACCGACCGGTTAGATTATTATTATACATTGGAATAACGCCTTGTCGCGGGCACCGCACGCACGGCAATTTCTTTTGTTATTCCATTCTTTATTATACCCGGTTAGTTACAACTTTGACTTCTATACTCCATGAAATTAGTAGAATATCCTCGATATTTGCGTTTCATCCAAAGATCTTTTCATGGAAATATTCTTCCGATCATTCTTGAATTTTACTCTACAAAAACAAGATCTTGTTGACAATTTGGGCGTTAATAATTCCTAGATAAATTAATTCTTAAACTTGTTTTATTGAATTTTATATCATTGTCATCATCCTCATGTTTATATTATGTTGAAAGTTATCTTTGCTTACGTGCATAGATGAACTTGGTATGATTATGACGAGGTTCATTCGGTATAATCATGGATTGATATAAATGATGTGACAAAAGTCCTCGGTGGCTCGTAATGCAAATGATGGATAGTTTTTGGTATGATTATGACCGAGGGGTGATTCGGTATAATCATGACCATTGATAATTTGATGAAAATCCTTGACCGTGGGTATACATGGATGATTAGATATTGTGGTTTATTCATTAAACCGAGTCTTAGTGATAAAAATTTATGAAAACCTTTTAAAACCTAAAAGATAGTAGACTTTATTTTCTACTGACTCTTTTAATGGATTCGTATATTCATTTGCAGATTAAACCTGGTTGTCTATTGTATTTTATCGGTTTAATTGTTGAAGGCTAATGATAATTTATTCGCATTATCTTAGTCATAATATTTCTTCTTCGGGCTAGTTGAGCTCACCTTTCTTTCCGCCGTTCTCTTCGTGAAATGAGAACATATTTGGAGACGAGTCGGGGAATGGAGTAATGGTCCGAGGATAGCATTAGTAGTCCTCACTATTACGTGAAATAGTGTGATAATAGTTGTAATGAGGACTCCTTTTGAGTTTGTATAATATCTAGTAGACAATATTTGTTTTCAAACTCACGATTTATGTCGTATAGTATACTTACGCTTATGTTAGTAAGTTGTATTTGAATTTATGCACCATGTAAGTGGCGACCCAAGATGGGTGACGTATACCTAATTTTGGGGCGCCGCGGTTGGTATCGAGCTTAGGGATATGATCCATGGCTAAGATGCGAGATAAGAACTAGGAGGGAGAGACGGAAATTCCTTCTAGCATTTAGTATGACCTACCTAAGTTTATTTGGTATTTAATTGGTCGATTCGGTGTATAGGGATAATATGTGACATGTTAATTAACCCTTGTTTTATGGCAAGATTTGAAAATGGCATCCGAAAATGTTGAGATAAGTGATGGAGCACAGAGACCGATTGAGTCTCCACAGATCAATAATCGGATAATGTGCGACAGGATGGCGATAATCCTCCCGTAAACAACAACAACACCGATCAAATGACGAACGACCGATGCGTTTAGGAGTTTTTAGAATTCATGCAACATCGACACGAAGGTGGCTCCTCTGCTCATAAAGCGAGTGAAAATAATGGCAACCCACTATTTGGTCACCGCTAAGCAGTTCAAGGAGCTGGGACCACCGGAGTTTTTGGAAAAGCCAGAACCACTTAAGGTGGAGACGTGGTTAAAGCAGATCACCAAGATACAAGATATCTTGGGATGCTCAGAGGAGCAAAAGGTTCCATTTGCCACCTTTTCGTTGCGTGAAGAGGCAGATTACTGGTGGGAATCTGTAAAACGTACCCAGACTGACATACTCAAGATGTCTTGGGAGAAGTTCCAAGAGTTGTTCAACGACAAGTAGTTTCCAAAGTATTAAATCACATGAAGGAGGTGGAGTTTATCAAGTCGAGCAAAATAATATAACCGTGTCACAAGATGAGGCTAAGTTTGCCGAGTTATCTCGGTTTTCATCCCATTTGGTCGATAATGAGGAGCGAATGACGCGAATGTTTTTAAGAGGTTTGAAACCCGATATACATCAATACCTAATTTCTCATAAACTTTGTTTGTATTCAGATATTGTGAATAGGGCTCAGTTATTGGAGCGCGATAATGAGTCAAAGACAACCAAAAGGTAACGACCAATAACACAATAATAATCGCACTGCGGTGGCGGCGGCCATGAACAACGATAACCATCGGGGAAATTATCATTTTCGGTGGTAACCATGGCCAAGATAATAGGAATGGAAATTTCAAGAAGAGGAAATTCAACAATGATGGAAAGACGCAAAGACCAAAGACCAGTTGTTAAGGAAGGAGAACGACCACTTATCATATGCTTCAAATGCGGAGGAGAGGACACATCATCTCGAATCTGCATGCCGTCATAGTCAAAAAATGTTATAATTGTGGAAGAGAAGGTCACTTAGCTCGATTTTGTCATTTATCGAAGACAAATTCAACTAGGGTGGAGGCACCAAAGGCTGTCCCAGACAAACCAAAGCCGGTAGTTTAAAAGAGAGCGTTTTTTTTCCCTCGTGACGAGGAACCTGAATAAAATTATCACGGGTAAGTTAATCATAAGCTCTTGTGAAGTCTATATAGTATTCGATACCGGTTCTACCTATTATTTTATCTCTTGCTTGCGTTCAACGTTTAAATTTGACTCCAGAGAAATTGGACTTTGATTTATCTGTTTAAACTTAGTTGGGAGAAACCTTCGTTACCTCCACTGTTTATAAATCTTGTTGATTCAAATCGACACTTTCACGTTACCTGTCAATCTTATCTCTTTGAAAATACTTGCCTTTGATTTTTGGAATCAATTGGTTAACTACTCATCATGCTTTTCGTAAGGTTGTTAGCTTTTATATTTATAACAACCTGTTATACTTAATTCAAAGTAACCAAACCCTAAAGTTAATCATTGTCATATCAATTTATAAGTAAAAGAGCCCCGAACCTTTCGTTGTTGACTTCTTGTGTGGAATGCACCGAAGCCGGACTTTCGTAGGCGACATCGTGAATGAATATGACAAGTTTATAGGTATCATTGTGAGGAGTCTTATCTAGGTTAAGGGATAGAAGTCGCAGTTGGTATCAATGTGACGACTTATCCAAGTCTTGGAAGAGTGTCACAGTTTTGAATGATATTTCTATTATTAATAAATTTCCTGGCGTATTCTTGAAGACTTCTTAGCCCACCCTAAAGCGTAAAATCGAATTTTGTATTGACCCCAGTACAAAAACTCATTTCTTAAACCCTCAAATATTTCTTCAACTAAAAGGATCATTTACGTGGATTATGATGGAAGTCATAACGAAAGTATTGAATCGATGAAAATCATGTGTATATGAAGTATTAGTAAGTTTTATGATGAGTTATGTTGGTTAGTATGTGAAAACATGAAAGTTTCTTAGAAATCACAAAAGTTGAAAATCGATTTTTGGTGAAAAAACGTAACATGAAATTCAATTGACCATATCTCCTATTATATTTTGAATTTTGAGTATGGTCAAGTCCTAGAGTTAGATCTATGAGTTACCTAACTAATCCAAGTGGAATCTTTGGAAAAGGTGTTGTAGATTTTTTGTGGTGGTGATTTTAGCAAAGGAGTGCAAAACAAAAAAAAACCGAAAAGAAATTTCTTGCCATGATTTTAGAGGGCCTGTTTCGCCACTTAAATTATGAGAAAAATTCTGACCTTTTGGGACATGAAATTATATGGTATAAAGTACCTCCTGTCCAAAAATAAGCTCATTTTGACTTAAAATGAGCAAGATATGACTATTTCAATATTTAGGTTTTTCCGAGCGAAAAATGCTATAATCGGAGTTCTACAACTCAGATGACCATGAAATTTAAATGGAGGCTCACATTAACATGTGTAAGGTCCTGCCAAGATTTGGGAATTTTGGAGTTAAAATTGAGGTAGCTAATTTCTTAAGGAATTAATTAGAAATTGATTTTGAAAATAGTAAATGAATTTTAAAATTCGAGAAAAATATATTTTCATTATGGGACTATATTATGCTAAATCCCAGAAAAGAAATATTTTTGGGACTGATTTGGTATTTTTCATGAAAATAGTTTAATTCTGAACATATGAGTTAATATATGTATGTGAAGTAACAAAGTTGAAAATAGGATTTTTATGGCTAGAGAATCCTATATAGAGTATATATATATTTTTTGAGGATTTGATAATTGGTGATGATATCTTATGAGTATGGCATTTTGAATGATTAAATTATATGGTAAAAGCGTAAACAATTGAGATAAATTGTTTATAAATTTAAGAAGTGATTAAAATATTGTTATAATATTAATGATATTAGATTATGAGATTATTAAGTGATTGATAACATGGGGATATTCTTGAATCTCAATAAATTATATTATAAATGTTTAATATTTATCCTTTATCTCATTTGATTGATTCTTTATATCGGTATCCTCGTATTTTATATTACGTTGAAAGTCATTTTGTTGTAAGACCCCAAAATTTTTAAATAAAAAGGAATTTCCTTTATTTATTATTTTGAAATAGTAAGGGTTGATTTGATTAATGTGGATAGTTAAGGGTTAAATACGCAAATATTTCAAAATAAGCAAGTGGTTATAAAATATTCATTATTGTTTGGGAATATTCGTTTGGTCGTGGAATATTCAGATGCTTTGTCGGGAATATTAAATGACTACCAGTAATGACCATGTGTGGGCCCCATAACTAAAAAAGCGATTGGATGAAGAAAACGACAAATATAAGTTGTTTAAAAATAACTGGCGTAGTTGTTACTCAATTATCTTTGTTGGAATACCCAGTGGTTAAAAACACTAATATCGCGTTGTTGACGGCGATTACTGATTATTGCACCAATTATTGATTCTTACGTAAGAAGGCACTACTCAATAATGGTTACGGTAATTAATTACCGCTCAAAGATTTTATTGAGTTAATAATTCTTTGCGTTGATATTTTATATCATTGTTTCAATAATTGTCATTACACATTATTTTTCTTTATCGAAGCAATAATTCATATTATCCGAATAATATTATTAGATAACATTATTGGCAATGTCTAGAAAGTTACGTCTAAGGAGAGGTTTGGTCACCTAATTGCGGCCAAGAAGAAGAAATTCTTATTGGAAAGCCCTCTTTTCCGGAACCGCACAGGTTGTCAATATTGTGATTCTCGTAATATTATTTATGAATAATTAATTATTGATTCATATGATGAGAAAAATATTGATTTTATGTGGATATAGATGGAGAAAATTTTATAGTGACACAATTGTTGAAAATTGAAATTTTATCTTTTTCGATAAAATAATTCATTTAAATATATTATTTAATAATATATATTAACGGTGATATTTTTATAATGAATGTGGGATATATGAGTATACGAGGAGGAAGAGTATTTTTGTTGCAATAAATGTTTAAAACATGTTAAACATGTCTGGTGGACCCCATTTATCGATTGAAATTTGATTATAAATTTGTAAAATTGCCCGTTTGTGGATTTGGTCGATTTCTGTTTGGAATTTGGAAAACTTTCTTCTTCAAAGTTGTAGAGAATTGAATTTCCTATAAAAACTCGCGAGATTCGAATTTTCTGATGAAAGGGCTATTAATTATGAATTTTGAAGCTCGAAGTTCTCAAATAATTAATTTTGAAAGTTTTAATTATTTATTTTATGAAAAACGTTTTTTTCTTACTTTTCTAGAAGGTGGCATGGGAAATGCTAGGATCTGAATTCTAAGGTTGGCGTATGAATTTGATATATATATATTAATTTATTAAATTTTTCGCTTTGGTGTTCAAAGCGATTTCTATAAATAAGGTGCTTTAGTTAGAATTGAAAATCACATTTAAATGAAGTTTTCTCTCTATATTATCGAGCGTATTCTTGTGAGTATTTTGAGTATACTTTGAGTATTGCTAGGCGGGTGCAAGTTCCCTTCAAAGACTATACCTTTAGATTCTAGCTGTAAGTACCGATCTTCGAGGTAAGGAATATTATTTTTTCAGAATGATATTATTTCTTCAATATCATTATATTTGAAATGTTGATCTGAAGTTTTTATCAAATTTGGAACTTTTTCATGTCGGGGTTCTTATTCATGGGTTACTATTCATGAGTTACTATTATTTACGAGTTCTTATTCATGAGTTCTTATTCACGAGTTCTTATTCACGAGTCTTATTATTCATTAAGCGTGAAGATGTTTTTGTGGAATTTCTATCTTTTGGTATCGGAGTTACTATTCACAGTATACTAAGATTATTCACGTGATACTTGAGATTATTCACGATATACTGTATTATTCAATAGAAAAATAAAATTTCTTCTTTTCGTCCAAAACATCTATTATTCGGATACTAACTCGATTCAGATCCATGTTTTGATCATTCTTGAATTTTACACCACTATGATTATTTTTGAGGTATTTTTGGACGTGGATAAAACCAAGTACGAATCCTTAATCCTTAATCCTTGTCATTTTGTTTCACTTTGGATTCGTTTTTAAAAAAATATTTTTCATCATCCTCGCCTTAATGTAAGACCCCAAACTTTTATAAATAAAGATGAATTTTTCTATAAATAATATTTTGAATATTATGGAATAAATTTGATATAATGTTATAGTTGTGGGTAATATTTATAAATTTTGCAAAAAGTATGCAAGTTGTTATAAAATATTCGCGTTTGGTCTGGGAATATTCTTTTGTTAGTGGAATATTCGCAGACAATGGCTCAATCATTGGTGGACCCTGACAACATTGTTTGATCGAGAAAACGATAAAAAATATTTTTATAAAAATAACTACGGAGGTGTTACCGTTAAACCGTTGAACTACCCGGTGGTAAAAAGTACGTGAATGTCTGGGTCGTTGATAAGAAAGACACCGCAGATTGATTATCGATGCTTACGTGAGAAGTCACCAAACTATGCTCAATTATTGCTACAATAATTCTTTTGATCATATCTCTTATATTATTGATTCAATTATTGTCACAAAGATCATCTCGTAAAAATATGTTATAAGATTAAATCAATAATTGAGACGACAAGTTATAAATGATTAATAATTATTGAAAGATTAAATATGTGTTATGATTTGTGGTAAGTTTGATTATTTTATGGGGGCCTATATGTCATCATCTAAGAGTCTCTTCATCAATAGTATTTACCTTCACAATAGTAATTACCCTTGTGAATAGTATTTACCTTCGTCAATAGTAATTATCCTTGTGAATAGATTTACCTTCATCAATAAGTAATTACCCTTGTGAATAGTATTTACCTTCGTCAATAGTATTTACCTTCGTTAATAGTAATTACCTTTACCGGACATCGAACCACTTGTCGTTTCACATTACAAAAGGCCGAACCACTTGTCGTTTCACATTACAAAAGGCCAAACCAATCTGTCAAGCCACTTGCTTTTCACACGGCGGTGCTAAGCTAGAAATCTTCTATAAATAGAGGCCTAGGGCTTCATTATTTTCACTTAATTCATTCAAGCTAGAGAGAGAAAGTATAGAAAGAATAGAGAGAAAGAAGAAGAGTATTTTGTTACTAATCGCCATAAAGATTCAATCTCCTACCAAAAAAAGTAAGGGTGTTATTCTTTCTTATTCATGAAGAGAACTATTGTTATTCCATCGCTTATTATTTCGTTGGAATAACTCGTATACATGGTTTACCCTATACTTGGTGACATTCTTCTATTATTCATTTGGAACATCCCGCTCGTGTGTTTTTACACCCGGACCGGTTCTTCTTTATTATTCTGTTGGAACATCCACATCGTGTGTTTTACACCGGACTGGTTAAAATCTTTATTATTCTCGTTGGAACATCCTGCTCGTGTGTTTTACACCGGACTGGTTAAAATCTTTATCATTCTGTTGGAATATCCTATCTCATGTGTTTTACACCGGACCGGTTCCATCTTTATCATTTTGTTGGAACATCCCGCTTGGGTGTGAATTTCACCGACCGGTTCCGTTATTTATTATTCTCATTGGAATAACTTTCTGCGCGGTCTATCGCATGCATGGTGATTTCTTTTGTTATTCCATTCTTTATTATACCCGGTTGGTTAAAACTTTGACTTCTATACTCCATGAAATTAGTAGAATATCCTCGATATTTGCGTTTCATCCAAAGATCTTTTCATGGAAATATTCTTCCGATCATTCTTGAATTTTACTCTACAAAACAAAGATCATGTTGACAATTTGGACGTTAATAATTCCGGATAAAATAATTCTTGAACTTGTTTTATTGAATTCTTATATCATTGTCATCATCCTCATGTTTATATTTTTTGAAAGTCATCTGGGCTCCTGAAGTGCATAGATGGACTTGGTATGATTATGACAGAGACTATTCGGTGTAATCACGACCGTAATGTTACAAATGATGTGATAAAAATCCTCAAATGGTAGTAATGCATTGATGGACGATTGTTGGCATGATCATGACCATTAATGAATACACAAATATTCTCGCCCGTAGTAATGCATGAATAATTGTGGTCGTGATACTAAAGAATATCCTCGTCAGAAAAGTGCAGATTGATTCGATGATGTGGAATATTTATTAAAGTCGAGTCTCGCCATTTATAACAAATGATGAAAAACCTTTAAAACCTAAAAGATAGTAGATTTTATTTTCTACTGACTCTTTTAATGGATTCAGATATTCACCGCAGCTTAAACTGGTTGTCTATTGTATTTTATCGGTTTAACATTATTGAAGACTATTGATAATTTATTCTCGCATTATCTTAGTCATAATATTTCTTCTTGGGCTAGTTGAGCTCACCTTTTCTTTTTTATTTTCTTTTCGTGAAATGATAATATAATTGGACTTAGTCTGGGAAACGAAAGTGATGGTCCTCAAGATAGCATTAGTAGTCCTCACTATTACGTAAAATAGTGTGATAATAATCAGTAATGAGGACTTTTTGTTTGAGTTTGTATAATATCTAGTAGATTTATATTTGTATTTAAACTCACGCTTTATGTCGTATTGTATACCTACGCTTATGTTAATAAGTTGTATTTAAATTACGTACCATGTAAGTGGCGACTCAAGATGGGTGATGTATACCTAATTTTTGGGGCGCCACAACAGTATCGAGCTTAGGATGTGATCCACGGCTAAGATGTGAGAATAGTACTAGGAGGGGAGAGACGGGAATACCTTCGCTAGTATGACCTACCTAAGTTTATATGCTACTTTATTGGTTGGTCGGAAGATAGGGATAATTTGTTACATGTCAATTAACCTTTTGTTTTGTGGCGATGTCCGAAAATGACATCCGAGAATGTTGAGAATAAGAATGGAGCGCAGCGATCGTTGATTCACCACATATCAATAATCGAGGATAATGTGCATCGTGAAGGCGATAATCCTCATGTAAACAACAACACCGACCAAATGACAAATGATCAAATGTTCAGAGGCTTTATGCGAATTTATGCAACAAAGAAAGCGAGAGCGACTCTGTCCCAAAACGTAGGTGGAAACACGGAAAACTCTCGGGCCATCCGCTAAACAATTTAAGGAGCTGGGACCACGGAGTTTAAGGGAGAGCCAAAACCACTTGGCGGAAGCATGGATAAAGCAGATTACCAAGATATTTGATGTCTTGGGATGCTCCGAGGAGCAAAAGGTTCCTTGCGCCTTTTTATATCTTGCGGAGAGGCGGATTCATTGGTGGGAATCGGTAGAAACGTACTCAACCAAATTGCATCAAGATATCTTGGGAGAAGTTCCAGAGTCGTTCAACGACAAATACTTTCCGAAAGTATTCGCCCACATGAAGGAGGTGGAGTTTATCAAGTTGGAACAAAAAAATAATACGACAGTGTCGCAATACGAGGCAAAATTTGCGGAGTTATCACGGTTCGCCCCACTGGTGGATAATGAAGAGAGAGAATGGCGCGAATGTTTTTAAGAGGTTTGAAGTCGAGATACGCCAACATCTTATTTCTCATAAACCGTGTTTGTATTCGAGATGTTGTAAATAGGGCTCGATTAGTGGAGCGCGATAATGAGTCAATATAACTAAAAGAAGCGGTAAGACAAAATTATAATACCAATGAGAATAGTCAATCGGCGGTGACAACAAGCGTGGAGGAATCAACAAAGCCGGATATGGTAACCACTTCGATGGTAATCGGGCCAAAACAATAAGAATGGACATTTCAAGAAAAGGAGATTCAACAATGATGGAAAGACGTCAAGACCAAAGACCCATTGTTAAGGAAGGAGAAAGACCACCTATCATATGCTTCAAATGCGAGAGAGAGGGACACATCATCAAACTGCGCCATGCCAGTCAAAGCATGTTATAATTGTGGAAGAGAAGGTCACTTAGCTCGATTTTGTCGCCATCAAGACAAATTCAGCCTAGGATGGAGGCACCAAAGGCCATCCCAGAAAATTCAAAACCCAGTAGTGCAAGGAGAGCATTTGTTGTGACTTCCCAAAGAGCAAGGAACCGAATGAGGTCATCACGGGTAAGCTTATCATAAACTCTAATGAAGTCTATACTTTATTTGATACCTGGGTTCTACCCATTCTTTTATTTCTCCTACTTGCCATCGATTAAATTTGACTCTGGAGAAATTAGACTTTGACTTATCTGTGGAAACTCCGTTGGGAGAAACCTTCATTACATCCACTGCATTTATAAGTCTTGTTTGGTTCAAATCGGTACCCTCACATTACTCCGGTCGATCTTATTTCATTAAAAATACTTGCATTTGACGTGATTCTAGGGATTGATTGGTTAACTACATATCATGCAAAAATTGATTGTTTTTGTAAGGTTGTTAGCTTTCATATTCCTAATCAACCTATTATGCTAATTCAAACGACCAAACCATTAAAATCAATCACTGCCATCTCAAGCCATAAAGCTATTCGTTTATTGAAAAGCGGATGTCAAGCTTTCTTAGCTCATGTCATGATTTAAATAAAAATACGCCGCTTTTAAACGATATTCCTATTGTTAATAAATTTCCGACGTATTCCCTCAAGAACTTCTGGCCTACCCCAGAGCGTGAAATTGAATTTTGTATCGACCTTGAACCCCAGACAAAACCTATTTCCAAAGCCCCATATCGAATGGCTCCTATTGAACTTCGTGGAGTTAAAGACCCAACCGCAGAATTGTTAGACATTGGCTTTATTCGGTCCTAGTACTTCTCCTTGGGGTGCTCCTGTTCTATTCGTGAAGAAGAAAGATGGAAGTATGCGACTTTGTATTGATTATCGGGAGTTGAATCATGTCACCATCAAAAATAGGTATCCATTGCCACGTATTGATGACCTGTTTGACCACCAGTAAGGAGCCAAATTCTTTTCAAAGATTGATCTTCGTCCGGATATCACCAATTGAAGATTAGAACCACCGACATTCCAAAGACGGCTTCGTAACTCGATGCGGGCATTATGAATTCCTAGTCATGTCCTTTGGATTGACTAATGCTCCTCCCGCCGCTTCATGGATATGATGAACCGAGTATTCAAGGAATATTTAGATCACTTTGTGGTCGTCTTTATTGATGACATCCTTATTTATTCCAAAAGCCGTGAAGATCATGAAAGCAACACTTGAGGTCGACACTCCAAAAGCTTCGTGAATATAAGCTTTATGCCAAGTTGAAGAAATGCGAGTTACGGCTTGAAGAAGTAGCATTCCTTGGGCACGTGGTATCAAGTCATGGAATATCCGTTGACCCAAAGAAAGATTGAAGCTATTCAAAGTCGGGAACAACCTAAATCGATGATCAAGACGTAGCTTTCTTGGTTTAATTTGGTTATTATCGGAGATTCGTGGAAGGATTTTCTCGAATCGCTATTCCATCGACTCGGTGACTTGGAAAGATACAAAGTTCGGTTGGAGCGAAGAATGTGAGAAGAGTTTTCAAGAACTCAAGAGGAGACTTATTTCAAAGACCTGCTCGACAATACCATCCGCTCGGAGGATTTGTCATCTACAAAGTGATGCTTTGAGCAAAGGGTTGGGATGTGTTCTTATGCAACATGGAAAAGTTATAGTTTATGCCTCGCGACAACTCAAAGAATATGAGAGGAATTATCCTACTCATGATCTAGAGTTGGCAAATTGTTATCTTTGCACTTAAAATGTGGAGGCATTACTTGTATGGGGAGAAAGTGGAGATCTTTACGGATCATAAAAGCCTCAAATATTTCTTCACTCAAAAGGAACTCAACATGCGACAACGACGTTGGCTTGAATCATTGAAAGATTATGATCATACCATCCAATACCATCCTCGAAAAGCGAACGTGGTAGCCGACGATTGAGTAGAAAATCATATGCAAGCACGAGTGCGATATTGTCAACGCAAAGACCCATTTTGTGTGACTTGCAAAGGATGGAGATAGAATTAAAGACTAAAGGGACGATGTGATGATAGCGAGTATCTGAGTAGAACCGACTTTAATTGATAAAGTTAAAGTCGCTCAAGCTACTGGACACGGAGGTCGATGCGTATGAGGAAGAAAGTGCAAGAAGGTGCTACGGGAAGCAAGAATCGATGAAGAAGGAATACTTGAGTCAACTCCGCACTATGTGTTCTAACGACCACGATTTAAAGTATAATATCATGATGGAGGCACACAACACACCATTTGCAATCCATCACAGGAGTACCAAAATGTATCATGATATTCATCATACATTTTGGTGGAGCAATATGAAGAGAGAGATATAATTTGTTTATCTCAAGGTGTCTAACTTGTCAACGAGTTAAAGCGAGCATCAAGTACCAAAAGGTCCATTGCAACCACTTGAAATTCCAGAATGGAAGTGGGAGCACATTACCATGGATTTCAATTTACGGCCTTCCTAAGGTTTCTCAAGGCATTGATGCGATTTGGGTCATTGTTGATAGAGTTGACCAAGTCCGCTCATTTCTTACCGACACGAGAAACTTATACACTTGAACGTCTTGCTCAGATGTACATAAACGAGATTGTAAGATCGCATGGTATGCCGGTATCCATAGTTTCGATCGAGACCCAAGATTCACTTCACGATTTTGGGTTAGTTTGCAAAAAGCTATGGGCACAGACTTACGATTTAGTTTCTAAGATATCATCCTCGAGATTTGGACGGACAATGGAGAGGACTATTCAAACTCTTGAAGATCTATTAAGACTCGTGTCCTTGATTTCAAGGGGAGTTGGGACAAGTTCTTACCATTGGTGGAGTTTTCCACAACAATGCTTATCAAGCAAGTATTGGCATGGCTCCATTCGAAGCATTGTATGGAAGAAAGTGTCGTTCTCCAGTATGCTGGGATGAGGTGGGTGAAGCAACGTTGTTGGGACCGGAGTTGGTACGTATGACTACGGAAAAGATTCAAATGATCCGACAACGTATAAAAACCTCACAAAATCGACAAAAGAGTTATGCTGATCTTCATCGAAAGGACGTGGAATTCGATATAGGAGATCATGTGTTGTTAAGAGTTGCTCCATGGAAAGGAGTTACAAGATTTGAAAGGAGAGGAAAACTTAATCCTCGATTCATCGGTCCATTTTTAATCCTCGATCGAGTAGGAACTGTGGCCTATAGACTCGCTTTACCGCCAAATATGTCTCGTGTTCATAACGTTTTTCACATATCTATGTTACGTAAATATGTGAAAGACCCGAACCATATTATTGAAGTTAGAACCGGACGAAATAGCGGAAGATTTGACGTATGAAGAGGTTCTGCTCAAATTTTGGATAAGAAAGAACATATTCTACGCCCAAGGTTATACCTCAAGTCAAAGTTTTATGGAGGAACCACGATGTTGAGGAAATGACTTGGGAGTTAGAATCAAATGAAATCAAGGTATCCTTACCTCTTTCGACATACCAGTATCGCATTACCACTAATTTCGAGGCTTAAATTTCATAAGAAGGGAGGTTGTAAGACCCCAAACTTTTATAAATAAAGATGAATTTTTCTATAAATATTATTTTGAATATTATGGAATAAATTTGATATAATGTTATAGTTGTGGGTAATATTTATAAATTTTGCAAAGTATGCAAGTTGTTATAAAATATTCGTTTGTTCTGGGGAATATTCTTTTTTGTTGGGAATATTCGTGATAAATGGCTCAATCATTGGTGGACCCCACAACATTATCATTTGATTGAGAAAACGATAAAAATATTTTTATAAAAATAACTACGGTGGAGGTGTTACCAATTAAAACCGTTGAACTACCCGGTGGTAAAAGTAAAAGAATACGCTGGGTGGTATATAGTAGCACACCAGATTGATTATTGATGCTTACGTGAGAAGTCACTCAAACTATGCTCAATTATTGCTACAAAGAATTCACGTGCATCATATCTCTTATATTATTGATTCAATTATTGTCACAAAGATCATCTCAGTAAAATATGTTATAGTATTAAATCAATAATTGAGACGACAAGTTATAAATGATTAATAATTATTGAAAGATTAAATATGTGTTATGATTTGTGGTAAGTTTGATTATTTTATGGGGGCTCATATGTCATCATCTAAGAGTCTCTTCATCAATAGTATTTACCTTCGTCAATAGTAATTACCCTTGTGAATAGTATTTACCTTCAAATCGATAGTAATTATCCTTGTGAATAGTATTTACCTTCGTCGATAGTAATTACCCTTGTGAATAGTATTTACCTTTCATCAATAGTATTTACCTTCGTTAATAGTAATTACCTTTACCGGCACATCGAACCACTTGTCGTTTCACATTACAAATGCCGAACCACTTGTCGTTTCACATTACAAAGGCCAACCGATTCGTCAAGCCACTTGCCTTTTCACACTAAGCAGTGCTAAGCTAGAAATCTTCTATAAATAGAGGCCTAGGGTTTCATTATTTTTCATTTAATTCATTCAAGCTTATAGAGAGAAAGTATAGAAAGAATAAGAGAGAAAGAAGAAGAGTATTTTGTTACTACATCGCTGCAGATTCAATCTCCTACCAAAAGTAAGGGGGTGTTATTCTTTCTTATTCATGAAGAGAACTATTGTTATTCCATTGCTTATTATTCATTGGAATAACTCGTATACATGGTTTACCCTATACTTGGTGACATTCTTCTATTATTCGTTGGAACATCCACATGCATGTGTTTTACACCGGACCGTTAAAATCTTTTATTATTCCGTTGGAACATCCTCATCATGTGTTTTACCGGACTGGTTAAAATCTTTATCATTCTCGTTGGAATATCCTATCGTGTGTTTTACATCGGATCCGGTTCCATCTTTATCATTCTGTTGGAACATCCCGCTTGGTGTGAATTTCACCCGACCGGTTCCGTTATTTATTATTCATTGGAATAACACATGCATGTGATCATCGCATGCATGGTGATTTCTTTTGTTATTCCATTCTTTATTATACCCGGTTGGTTAAAACTTTGACTTCTATACTCCATGAAATTAGTAGAATATCCTTGATATTTGCGTTTCATCCAAAGATCTTTTCATGGAAATATTCTTCCGATCATTCTTGAATTTTACTCTACAAAACAAAGATCATGTCGACAATTTGGACGTTAATAATTCCCGGATAAAATAATTCTTGAACTTGTTTTATTGAATTCTTATATCATTGTCATCATCCTCATGTTTATATTTTTTTGAAAGTCATCTCGTGGCTCTGTAGTGCATAGATGGACTTGGTATGATTATGACGAGAGACTATTCGGTGTAATCATGACCATAATGTTACAAATGATGTGATAAAAATCCAAATTGGTAGTAGTGCATTGATGGATGATTGTTGGCATGATCATGATTATTAATGAATACACAAATATTCTTGGCCCGTAGTGTATGAATAATTGTGGTCGTGATACTAAAGAATATCCTTGGTCAGAAAAGTGCGAGGGGTGATTCGATGATGTGGAATATTTATTAAAGTCGAGTCTCAAATATATAATGATGATGAAAAACCTTTTAAAACCTAAAAGATAGTAGACTTTATTTCTACTTGACTCTTTTAATGGATCAGATATTCACCGCAGCTTAAACTGGTTGTCATTGTATTTTATCGGTTTAACATTATTCAAGACTATTGATAATTTATTTCGCATTATCTTAGTCATAATATTTCTTACTAGGCTAGTTGAGCTCACCCTTTCTTTCACCGTTCTTTTCGTGAAATGATAATATAGCCGGGACGAGTCTGGGAAACAGTGATGGTCCCGAAGATAGCATTAGTAGTCCTCACTATTCTCGTAAAAATAGTGTGATAATAATCGTAATGAGGACTTTTTGTTTGAGTTTGTATAATATCTAGTAGGCGATATTTGTATTTAAACTCACAGTTTATGTCGTATTGCATACCTACGCTTATGTTAATAAGTTGTATTTAAATTTCGCACCATGTAAGTGGCGTACTCAAGATGGGTGATGTATACCTAATTTTGGGGGCGTCACACTTAAATGATGATATTATGGAATATCTTTGGCCCCTGTAGTGCAAAGATGAATGATTTCTTAAAGAATATCTTTGGCTGTGTAGTGCAAAGATGAATGATTTTTGAAGAATATCTTTGGCCGTAGTGCAAAGATGAACATGTGTTTAGATGAACATGACCAACTGATGAATATCTTTGGCCTGTAGTGCAAAAGATGAATATTTGATTCCAGATGTATATTAATGATTTTTAAAGGATAAAAGATAGACGATGAACTTTTAAATTCATACATAGAAGATAGTAGTTTGCATTCTCTACTTAACTCTTCTAATGAATTATTATTTCAACTGCGAATATGGATTTAAAATTTGTTGTCTATTGTATTCTATTATATTTTTCCCCGTTGAAGACTAACGATAATTTGTCAGATATTATCTTAGTCATAATATTCTTCTTGAGCTAGTTGAGCTCACCCTTTTCCTTTTGTTCCATTTTTCTAAGGAGGCGAGAATATAGCGAAAGTATTTAGCCTGGGGTATGGAATGAAGGTTTTAGAAAGGATTGTTTAGTAGTCCTCACCATTTTGTAAAATAATGTATCAATAAATGTGATGAGGATTTATTTGAGTATAGATATTTGTCAGAAGATAATATTTGTATTCAAACTCACGCTTTTCTTGTTGTAATAATAAAGTTGTAGTTGTTTACATACCATGTATTGACAACTCGAATAGGTGATGTATACCTATTTTGGGGCGTCACGGTTGGTATCGAGCTTAGGGATATGATCTCTGGCGGAGATCGGGGAATAGAACTAGGAGGAGAGAGCGAGTAAATCCTTCGCTAAGTGTGTCCTACCTAAGCTTATTTGTTAGTTGGTCAAGTATATAGGGATATTATGTGATATATTGATTTTTTAATTAACCCTTGTTTTATGGAAGATATTTAAGAATGTCGATCGAGAATATTAACAATGGAAATGAGACCGTGGAGATGCCTCATACTCACCAACGAGGAGAACGGCAACACAGTGGCAATGTTCCTCCTGTGAACAACACCATTGAAAGCAGATGATGATGAACGAGGGATGTTTAGAAGTTTTTGCAGTTCATGCAAAATCGACGAGGAGACTCGTGTTCAAAATACAGGAGAAATGATAGCAATTCACGGGTTGTCACAAACAGCCAGATTCAAAGAGTTGGGACCACCGAATTTAAGGGAAAGCCAGATCCGATCACGGCGGAAACATGGGTCAAACAAATTACCAAGATATTCGATGTCTTGGGATGCACGGAGAACAGAAGGTTCCATTCGCCACCTTTATGTTTAGTGGCGAGGCGGAGATCTCTTGGTGGGAGTATGCGTGAAGCGTACCCATCCACCAAGACTCAAGATGTCTTGGGAGGCGTTTTGAAGCTATTTAATGACAAATACTTTCCGAAAGTGTTCATTATATGAAGGAAGTGGAGTTCATCGATTAGAACAAAACAACATGACGGTGTCTCGAAGACGAGGCAAAGTTTGCGAGTTATCCGAGTTTGCACCTCATTTGGTGGAGAATGAGGAACGATGACGCGGATGTTTCTTAGAGGTTTAAAACCCGGCGATACGCCAAGATCTCATTTCTCATAAATTTTCTTTATTCAGATGTTGTAAATGAGGGCTCAATTATTAGGCGAGATAACGAGTACGGTCAATTGAGGACCACAAACCGAGATCGTATCGAGATAGCGATCAGCGTAATAATGATAACCGGCGGAGAAAAAAACAGACGGACAAAATGGTTACCACTACTGGTGGTAATCATGGCCGTGAAAAATAGAAGAAGCGAGTCGGGAGGAGATTTTAAAAGAGGAGATTTAACAACGACCATGTGAAGATGATGCGTACGCGTGAGAATTGGTTCTAAGGGAGGAGAACGACCACCCATCGTATACGCTACAAATGCGAAAAGAGGGACATATCGGTCAAAGCGCCCACAACAGTTCAAGGTATGCTATAGTTGTGGAAAGGAAGGACATATCGCTTTCGAGATTATGCAGAAGCGAAACCTAGTTCAATGGGGACGCCGGTGACTCGAAAAGATATCCCGAGAAAAGTCAAAGTCAACGATTAAAGGGAAGAAGCGTTTGTTGTGGATTGGGTCATAATCGCGAGGAACCCAAACGAGGTGATCACGGGTAAGTATTTATAAATTCTTGCAAAGTTTATACCTTACTTGATAAGTCTTTACCCATTCATTTTATCTCTCCTGCATGTGCTCAACGTTTAAACTTGACTCAGGAGAAATTAGACTTTGACCTATCTGTGGAAACTCCGTTAGGGAAACTTTCATCACATCCATCGTTTATAAATCTTGTTTGATTCAAGTTGGCACCATTACCTCACATTGACCTTATCTCTTTAAAGATACTTGCTTTTGATGTGATTTTAGGGATTGATTGGTTAACTACTCATCATGCCAAGATTGATTGTTTTCGTAAAGTTGTTAGTTTTCATATTCCTAACCAACTTTGTTATTTAATTGAAGCAACTAAACCATTAAAATCGATCAACTGTCATATCTAATCATAAAGCTATTCGTTTATTAAAAAGCGGATGTCAAGCTTTCTTAGCCCATGTTATGGATTTGAATAAAGACACGCCAAATTTGAATAATATTCTCGTTGTTATTGACTTTCCCGACGTATTTCTGAAGAACTTCCGGTCTACCCCGTAGCGTGAAGTTGAATTCTTTATTGATCTTGAACACAGTACAAAGCCCATTTCTAAAACCCCATATCGAATGGCTCCTATTGAACTTCGGGAGTTAAAGGTCCAACCACGAGGAATTGTTGGACATCGGTTTCATAAATCCCAGTACATCTCCTTAGGGTGCTCCTGTTTTATTTGTAAAGAAGAAAGAGCGGGAGTATGCGACTTTGTATTGACTATCGAATTGAACCATGTCACCATCAAGAATAGGTATCCTCTACCTCGTATTGATGACTTGTTTGACCCGATTGCAAGGGCACAATTCTTTTCAAAAATCGATCTTCGATTCCGGATATCATCGGTGAAGATTAGGCGAGGATATTCAAAGGCGCCTTGTAGAACCGGTATGGGCATTATGAATTCTTAGTCATGTCTTTCGGACTAACTAATGCTCCCGCGGCTTTCATGGATATGATGAACCGAGTATTCAAGGAATATTTGGATCAATTCGTTGTTGTCTTTATTGATGACATCCTCATATATTCCAAAAGCCGTGAAGATCATGAGCACCATTTGAAATTTGGTACTCAAAGGCTTCGTGAAAACCAACTATATGCCAAATTGAAGAAATGCGAGTTCGCGAGGAAGTAGCATTCCTTGGGCACGTGGTGTCGAAACATGGAGTATCTGTTGATCCCCAAGATTGAAGCAATACAAAGTTGGGAGCAACCAAAAGTCGGTGGATCAAGACGTAGCTTTTGGGCTTAAATTTGGTTATTATCGGAGATTCAGTGGAAAGGTTTTCGAATCGCTACTCCATTAACTCGCCTAACTCGGAAGGATACAAAATTCGTTTGGAGCGAAGAATGCGAGAAAAGTTTCCAAGAGCTTAAGAGGAGACTTATTTCTAAGACTGTTCTAACAATACCATCTGGTTTGGATGGATTTGTTATCTACAACATGATTCTTCGGGCAAAGGGTTAGGATGTGTTCTCATGCAACGTGGGAAAGTCATAGCCTATGCCTCGCGACAACTTAAAGAGTATGAGAGGAATTATCCTACTCATGATCTAGAGTTAGCAAAGTGATCGTTTTTGTGAAAAGATATGGAGGCACTATCTATATGGGGAAAAAGTGGAGATATATTCGGACCATAAAAGCCTTAAATATTTCTTCACTCAAAAGAACTCAACATGCGGCGGCGACGTTGGCTCGAGCTATTGAAAGACTACGACCACACTATTCAATACCATCCCGTAAAGTTTAACGTGGTAGGTGACGATGGCATTGAGTAGAAGATCTTATGCTGAACGAGCGAGTGCGATGATGTCAAGTATACGATAGAGCCAACTTTAATAGAAAAAGTTAAGGTTGCTCAAGCCCCCAATCCGGGATGATGCGTATGAAGAAGAAAGTACAAGAAGGAGCTATTAGGGCGAGAATTGATGAAGAAGGAATACTTGAGTCCACTCTAGACTTTGTGTTCCTAACAACTCGATTTGAAGTACAAGATTATGATGGAGGCACACAATACGCCATTTGCAATCCATCACGAAGTACTAAAATGTATCGTGATCTTGACATACATTTTGGTGGAACAATATGAAGAGAGAGATTGCAAAGTTTATCTCGATGTGTTTAACTTGCAACGTGTAAAAGGCGGAGAGCATCTTGTACCTAAGGGTCCGTTGCAACCACTTGAGATTCCGGAATGGAAGTGGGAACACATTACTATGGATTTCGTTCACGGGTCTTCCTACGGTTTCTCAAGGCATCAATGCTATTTGGGTTATTGTTGATAGATTAACCAAGTCCGCTCATTTCTTGCCAATACGGAGACTTATTCCTTGAACGTCTTGCTAGTATGTGACGTGAATGAGATTGTGAGGTTGCATGGCATGCACTGTATCCATAGTTTCGGATCGTGACCCAAGATTCACTTCAAGATTTTGGGTTAGCTTGCAAAAAGCTATGGAGCGCGGATTTCTGATTTAGTTCGACATACCATCCCCAAACCAGATGGACAATCGAGAGAGGACTATTCAAACTCTTGAAGATTTATTAAGACTCGTGTCCTAGACTTCAAGAGGCGGTTAGGATAAGTATTTACCATTGGTGGAATTCTCCTACAACAAATGATTATCGTGCAAGTATAGGTGTGGCTCCATTCAAGCATTATATGGACGAAAATGTCGTTCTCCAATATGTTGGGATGAGGTGGGTGAAGCAACATTGTTGGGACCCGAAGTTAATACGTATGACTCACCGAAAAGATCCAAATGATTCGATAACGATACAAACGACACAAGATCGACAAAAGAGTTATCGGATCTTCATCGAAAGGACGTGGAATTTAATGTAGGGATCATGTATTGTTGAAGTTGCTCCATGGAAGGGAGTTACAAGATTTGGGAAGAGAGAAAGCTCAATCCACGATTTATTGGTCCATTTCAAATTCTTGGACCGAGTAGGAAATGTAGCCTATAGACTTGCGTTACCTCGAAAGTATGTCTCGTGTTCATAATGTGTTTCATATATCGTATTCGTAAATATGTGAAAGACCCGAACCACGTTATTGAGTTAGAACCGGACGAGATAGCCAAGACTTAACGATGAGGAGGTACTGTCAAGATCTTGGATAGGAAGGAGCATGTCCTACGCCAAGAAAGGTCATACCACAAGTTAAAGTTTTGTGGAGGAATCATGCTTATAGAGGAAATGACACGGGGAATTGGAAGCGGAAATGAAAGCGAGGTAACCTCACCTTTTCAAACACACGAGTCGTACGTCAATTTCGAGGACGAAATTTCATAAAGAGGGAGGTTGTAAGACCTCAAATTTTTAAATAAAAGGAATTTCCTTTATTTATTATTTTGAAATAGTAAGGGTTGATTTGATTAATGTGGATAGTTAAGGGTTAAATACGCAAATATTTCAAAATAAAGCAAGTGGTTATAAAATATTCATTATTGTCGGGGAATATTCGTTTTGGTCGTGGAATATTAAATTTGTCGGGGAATATTAAGATGACCGGCAGTATGACCGTGTGTGGGCCCCATGCTTGAAAAGCGATTGGATGAAGAAAGCGCACAAATATAAGTTGTTTTAAAAGTAGCTTGGCGTAGTTATTACAAATTATCTTGTTGGAATACCCGGTGGTTAAAACACACTAATACGCGTTGTTGAAAGCGGTTGTAGATACCAGTATTGCACCAATTATTGATTCTTACGTAAAAAGGCACTACTCAATAATGGTTACGATAATTACCGCATTCGATATTTTATTGAGTTAATAATTGTTGCGTTGATATTTTATATTCTTCATTGTTTGATAATTGTCATTACACGGATTTTTTCTTTATCGAAGCAATAATTCATATTATCTGAATAATATTATTAGATAACATTATTGGCAATGTCTAGAAAGTTACATCTAAGGAGAGGTTTGGTCACCTAATCAATTGCGCCTTGATGAAGAAAATTCTTATCGAAAGCCCCCTCTTTCTGAGGAAGCGCACGGTTGTCGATATTGTGATTCTGTCATAATATTATTTATGAATAATTAATTATTGATTCATATGATGAGAAAAATATTGATTTTATGTGGATATAGATGGAGAAAATTTTTATAGTGACAATTGTTGAAAATTGAAATTTTATCTTTTACGATAAAATAATTCATTTAAATATATTATTTTAATAATATATTAACGGTGATATTTTTACAATGAATGTGGGATATATGAGTATACGAGGAGGAAGAGTATTTTGTTGCAATAAATGTTTAAAACATGTTAAACATGTCAAATTGGACCCCATTTATTATTTGAAATTTGATTATACTTTTGTAAAATCGCCCGTTTATGGATTTGGTCAATTTACATTTGGAATTTGGAAAAACTTTCTTACGCAAAGTTGTAGAGAATTGAATTTCCTATAAAAACTCGCGAGATTCGAATTTTCTGATGAAAGGGCTATTAATTATGAATTTTTGAAGCTCGAAGTTCGAAATAATTAATTTTTAAAAGTTTTAATTATTTATTTTATGAAAAATGTTTTTTCTTACTTTTCTAGAAGGTGGCATGTGGGAAATGCTAGGATCTGAATTCTAAGGTTGGCGTATGAATTTGATATATATATATTAATTTATTAAATTTTTAACTTTGGTGTTCTAGCGAATTTCTATAAATAGGGTCTTAGGTTAGAATTGAAAATCACACCGTAAACTGAAGTTTTCTCTCTATATTATCGGCGTATTCTTGTGAGTATTTTGAGTATACTTTGAGTATTGCTAGGCGGTTGCAAGTTCCCTTCAAAGACTTATACCGGTATTCTAAATTTAGAAATGCGATCTTTCGAGGTAAGGAATATTATTTTTTTCAGTAATGATATTATTTCTTCAATATCATTATCTTTGAAATGTTGATCTGAAGTTTTTATCAAATTTGGAACTTTTTCATGTCTGGGTTACTATTCATGGGTTCTTATTCATGAGTTCTTATTCACGATTCTTATTAAGCGAGTTCTTATTCACGAGTCTTATTATGTAAGCGTGAAGATGTTTTTTGTGGAATTTCTATCTTTTGGTGTCTGAGTTACTATTCACGTGTATTCAAGACTATTCACGTATCTGTACTATTCACGTATACTAGTCTTATTCATAGAAAAATAAAATTTCTTCTTTTCGTCCAAAACATCTATTGCGGATACTAACTTCGATTGTATCCATGTTTTGATCATTCTTGAATTTTACACCACTATGATTATTTTTGAGGTATTTTTGGACGTGGATAAAACCAAGTACGAATCCTTAATCCTTAATCCTTGTCATTTTGTTTCACTGGATTCGTTTCTTTAAAAAAATATTTTTCATCATCCTCGGTCTTAAATAATGATATTATGGAATATCTTTGGCCCGTAGTCTGCAAAGATGAATGATTTCTTAAAGAATATCTTTGGCTTTGTAGTGCAAAGATGAATGATTTCGAAGAATATCTTTGGCCCGTAGTAAAAAGATGAGCAGTGTTTAAATGAACATGATTAATGATGAATATCTTTGGCTGTAGTAGTGCAAAGATGAATATTTGATTCGGATGTATATTGATTGATGTTATAGGGATAAAAGATAGGCGATGAACTTTTAAATTCATACATAGAAGATAGTAGTTTGCATTCTCTACTTAACTCTTCTAATGAATTATTATTTCGCTGCGAATATTGATTTAAAATTTGTTGTCTATCAGATTCTATTATATTTTTCCTGTTGAAGACTAACGATAATTTGTTGTATATTATCTTAGTCATAATATTCTTTCTTGAGCTAGTTGAGCTCACCCTTTTCCTTTTGTTCCATTTTTCTCGGGGAGGCGAGAATATAAGCGAGCGAAGTCGGGGTATGGAATGAAGGTTTTATAAAGGATTGTTTAGTAGTCCTCACCATTTTTGTAAAATAATGTATCAATAAATGTGATGAGCATTTATTTGAGTATAGATATTATACAGAAGATAATATTTGTATTCAAACTCACAGCTTTTCTTGTTGTAATAATAAAGTTGTAGTTGTTTACATACCATGTATTGACAACTCAGAATAGGTGATGTATACCTATTTTGGGGGCGTCACATTTGTGGCCTGTAGTGCATAGATGGACTTGGTATGATTATGACCAGGGATTGTTCGGTATAATCATAATAGTAATTGAAAACACGATTATCTTTGGTACGTAGTGCATGGATAATTTGTGGTCGTGATACTAATGAATACACGATTATCTTTGGTAGTAGTATGGATAATTTGTGGTCGTGATAATCTTAATGAATACACGATTATCTTTGGTAGTAGTGCATAGATAATTTGTGGTCGTGATACTAATGAATACACAATTATCTTTGGTAGTAGTGCATGGATAATTTGTGGTCGTGATACTAATGAATACACGATTATCTTTGGTAGTAGTGCATGGATAATTTATGGTCGTGATACTTAATGAATACACAATTATCTTTGGCCGTAGTGCATGGATAATTTGTGGTCGTGATACTAATGAATACACGATTATCTTTGGTAGTAGTGCATGGATAATTTGTGGTCGTGATACTAATGAATACACGATTATCTTTGGTAGTAGTGCATAGATAATTTTTGGTCGTGATACTTAATGAATACACGATTATCTTTGGTAGTTATGCATGGATAATTTGTGGTCGTGATACTAATGAATACCACGATTATCTCGTGGCAGTAGTGCATGGATAATTCGTGGTCGTGATCTTAATGAATATCCTTGGCACGTAGTGCGGGGATGATTCGATGATATGGATTAATTATTGGTGAGTCTCAAAGAATGAAATATTAATTCATGGATGTGGTAAAAGTCATCTTTGGTCAGTAGTGCATTGATAGACTTGGTATGATTATGACGAGGATTATTCGGTATAATCATGGCCAGTAATTGAAAACACGAATATCCTTGGCGATGGTGCATGGATAATTCGTGGTCGTCGTGATACTATTAAAAGCGTCTCGGCATTATTGGTTTTACATTTGTATATCTTTAGCTTTGTAGTGTAAAGATGAATTGTTAATGAATATCTTTGGTAGGATCAGAAAGATAAATTTAATGTTTTCAACGATAAAGGTATTCAAGGTATCCTCACCTCTTATCATACAGTCGTACCCTAATTTTGAGGGCAAAATTCCATAAGGAAGGAGATTGTGAGACCCCAGATTTTATCAATAAAGATTTAAATTTTGTTGAAATAATTTTTAATATTATGGTGTGAATTTGAGATAATATTATAGTTGTAGGTAGTATTTATAAATTTTGCAAAGTATGCAAGTGGTTATATTATATTCGATTGGTGGGAATATTCGATTTAGCGGGGAATATTCATGTACAACTACTCAATCATTGGTGGACCTAATGTAATTATTGTCGGATTGAGAAAACGACAAAAATATTTTATTGAAATAATTGGCGGAAGTTTCACTGGTTGATCTTTGTTGAACAACTTCGGTAGTAAAAGTAATGCGATGTCGTGTGGTTGCATAGTAGCACGCGGTATTGATTATTGATGCTTATGTGAGAAGTCACTCGGTTTGATTCCATTATTGTCGATTAATAATATGAATTATTATAGCGATAATGGCGTTTTTTATTCGTATTATTAACGTAATAAAAAGCGAAACATCTTTTTATATAAAAGCGAGAATACTTTATTAAAGTTATTCTATAAATAAAATATATTATATTTTATTATGCATAGTGTTGCATAGTGTTTTGCATAGTATTTTGCATAGTGTTTGCATAGTAAAATATTTTTATATAAATAGAATATATTATATTTTATTTAAAAGATTTTGCTTTAAATATGACGATATCAGATTAAAGTAAATCAATACTGGACTGATTCATGGATTCATTATTATGCATTCTATTTTCCTATAAATAGAAGCTCATTCCTTCATTATTTTCTTACTTAATTCTTTGAAACTCTAGAGAGAAATTATAGAGAAAGTATAGAGAAAAATCTATAGAGAGAAAGAAGAAGAGTATACTCGTACTTCACTACTTTGATATCCAAAGTGTCTTTTACGGTAGAAGGGTATTATTTATTGTACCGTAAAGAAGTGTTATTCTTTCTTATTCATGAAGAGAACTTCGTTATTCCATTCATTATTATTACATTGGAATAACCTATAAAAGTGGTATACCCTATACATAACCTTTGTATCTGTGGCATACCTATACTTGGTGAAATCCTTATATTATTCCATTCTTATTTATTACATTGGAATAACACATGTATCTGTGAATCCCCCCTATACTTGGTGATCTTCTTACATTATTCCATTCTTTATTATTACATTGGAATATCACATGCATGTGTTTTACAGGACACAGTTCCATTGTTTATTATTCCGCATTTATTATTACATTGGAATATCACATGCGTGTGTTTTACAGGACTGGTTCCATTGTTTATTATTCGCATTTATTATTACATTTGGAATATTACGTCGTGTGTTTTTACACGAACACAGTTCCATTGTTTATTATTGACATTTATTATTACATTTGGATCATCACATCGGTGTGAATTTCACGACTGGTTAGATTATTATTATTACATTGGAATAACTTTGTCATCACAACGCATGCATGGTTATTTCTTTTGTTATTCCATTCTTTATTATACCCGGTTAGTTAAAACTTTGACTTCTATACTCCATGAAATTAGTAGAATATCTTTGATATTTGTGTTTCATCGATATCTTTTCATGGAAATATTCTTACGATCATTCTTGAATTTTACTCTACAAAAGCGGTATCTTATTGACAATTTGGGCGTTAATAATTCCTAGATAAATTAATTCTTGAACTTGTTTTATTGAATTCTTATATCATTGTCATCATCCTCATGTTTATATTATGTTGAAAGTTATTTTTTGGCTTACGTGCGTAGATGAACTTAGTATGATTATGACGAGGTTCATTCGGTATAATCATGGATTGATATAAATGATGTGACAAAAGTCCCTCGGTGGCTGTGAATGATGATGGATAGTTTTTGGTATGATTATGACCGAGGGGTGATTCGGTATAGTCATGACCATTGATAATTTGATGAAAATCCTTGGCCAGTAATGCGAGGATGATTAGATATTGTGGTTTATTCATTAAACTGAGTTTTAGTGATAAAATTTATGAAAACCTTTTAAAACCTAAAAGATAGTAGACTTTATTTTCTACTTGACTCTTTTAATGGATTACATATTCACTATGATTAAAGCTGGTTGTCTATTGTATTTTATCGGTTTAACAACTTTGTTGAAGGCTAATGATAATTTATTACGCATTATCTTAGTCATAATATTTCTTCTTGGGCTAGTTGAGCTCACCCTTTCTTTCCTTTGTTCTCTTGAAGGAAATGAGAATATATTTTGAGACGAGTGGGAAAAAGAGTGATGGTCCAGAAGATAGCATTAGTAGTCCTCTTTAATACATTAAATAGTGTGATAATAATTGTAATGAGGACTCCTTTTGAGTTTGTATAATATCTAGTAGACAATATTTGTATTCAAACTCCGATTTATGTCGTATTATACCCACAGCAGTTATATTAGAAGTTGTATTTAAATTACATGCCATGTAAGTGGCGGCAGAGATGGTATAGAATTTAAAATACAACTTACTTAATATAACTGTCTGGTCAATCTTATATAAACTATGAGTTTGAATACAAATATTGTCTCTACTAGATCATACGCCTCAAAATTAGGTATATGTCACCCATCTTGGGTCGCCACTTACATGGTACATAATTTAAATACAACTTACTAATATAAGCGTAGGTGGTACAATACGACATAAATCGTGAGTTTGAATACAAATATTGTCTACTAGATATTATACAAACTCAAAAGGAGTCCTCATTACAACTATTATCACACTATTTCACGTAATAGTGAGGACTACTAATGCTATCCTCTCGACCATTACTCCGCTCCTCGACTCGTCTCAATTTATGTTCTCATTTTCAAGAGAAAGTTGAAAAAAAGGTGAGCTCAACTAGCCCAAAGAAGAAATATTATGACTAAGATAATGCGTAATAAATTATCAATAGTCTTCAACAATGTTAAACCGATAAAATACAATGACAACCCGCTTTTAATCACAGCAGGAGTACGTAATCCATTAAAAGAGTCAAGTAGAAAATAAAGTCTACTATCTTTTAGGTTTTAAAAGGTTTTCATAAATTTTTATCACTAAGACTCGCTTTAATGAATAAACCATAATATCTAATCATCCATGTATCACTTGCCAAGGATTTTCATCAAATTATCAATGGTCATGACTATACCGAATCACCCCCGGTCATAATCATACCAAAAACTATCCATCAATGCATTACAAAGCCACCGAGGACTTTTTATCACATCATTTATAACAAGCCATGATTATACCGAATGATCCCCTCGTCATAATCATACTAAGTTCATCTACGCACGTAAGCCAAAGATAACATAATATAACATGAGGATGATGACAATGACATAATAATTCAATAAAACAAGTTCACTTAATTAATTTATTCAGAACTAATAACGCCCAAATTGTCAACATGATATCGCTTTTCAGAGTAAAATTCAAGAATGATCGTAAGAATATTTCCATGAAAAGATATCGATGAAACGCAAATATCAAGAATATTATATTAATTTCATGGAGTATAAGTCAAAGTTTTAACAAACCGGTATAATAAAGAATGGAATAACAAAGGAAATCACCACGCATGCAGATTGATGACAGATAAAAGTTATTCCAATGTAATAATAATAATGTAACCAGTCGTGAAATTCACAACGCATGTGATGTTCCAACAAAATAATAAAGATGGAACCGCATCCTGTAAAACACACGTATAGATATTTCAACAGTAATGATAAAGACGGAACAGTCCTGTAAAACACACAAAGGGATGTTCCAATAATAATAATAAAGACGGAACCAGTCCGTGTAAAACACATGATGTGATGTTCCAATGTAATAATGAAGAATGTCACCAAGTATAGGTAAACCACTTATACTGATTATGTATATGGGTATGCCAGATATCTTTAGAAGACCTCAAATTTTTAAATAAAAAGGAATTTCCTTTATTTATTATTTTGAAATAGTAAGGGTTGATTTGATTAATGTGGATAGTTAAGGGTTAAATACGCAAATATTTCAAAATAAAGTGGTTATAAAATATTCATTATTGTTTGGGAATATTCGTTTGGTCATGGAATATTAGATCTTTGTCGGGGGAATATTAAATACGATTTGAGCAAAATGACCGTGTGGGCCCCATAACGGAAAGCGATTGGATGAAGAAAACGACAAATATAAGTTGTTTAAAAATAACGGCGTAGTTGTTACTGTTAATACTGTTGGAATACCCAGTGGTTAAAACACACTAATACGCGTTGTTGAAAGCGGTTACTACCAGATTGCACCAATTATTGATTCTTACGTAAGAAGGCACTACTCAATAATGGTTCTGATAATTACTCGCTCAAAGATTTTATTGAGTTAATAATTGTGCGTTGATATTTTATATTGTCATTGTTTCAATAATTGTCATTACACAAAGATTTTTTCTTTATCGAAGCAATAATTCATATTATCTGAATAATATTATTAGATAACATTATTGGCAATGTCTAGAAAGTTCTGTCTAAGGAGAGGTTTGGTCACCTAATCAATTGCGTGTGAGTAGAAGAAATTCTTATTGGAAAGCCCTCTCTTCCTGAACCCGCGCTGGTTGTCCAATATTGTGATTTCAGAATATTATTTATGAATAATTAATTATTGATTCATATGATGAGAAAAATATTGATTTTATGTGGATATAGATGGAGAAAAATTTTATAGTGACAATTGTTGAAAATTGAAATTTTATCTTTTTTCGATAAAATAATTCATTTAAATATATTATTTTAATAATATATTAACGGTGATATTTTTACAATGAATGTGGGATATATGAGTATACGAGGAGGAAGAGTATTTTTGTTGCAATAAATGTTTAAAATATGTTAAACATGCTAAATTGGACCCCATTTATTGATTTGAAATTTGATTATACTTTGTAAAATCGCTTCGTTTATGGATTTCGGTCGATTTCTGTTTGGAATTTGGAAAACTTTCTTCGCAAAGTTGTAGAGAATTGAATTTCCTATAAAAACTCAATGAGATTCGAATTTTATGATGAAAAGGCTATTAATTATGAATTTTTGAAGCTCAAGTTCAAATAATTAATTTTGAAAGTTTTAATTATTTATTTTATGAAAAACGTTTTTTTTCTTACTTTTCTAGAAGGTGGCATGTGGGAAATGCTAGGATCTGAATTCTAAGGTTGGCGTATGAATTTGATATATATATATTAATTTATTAAATTTTTCTGCTTTGGTGTTTCTAAAGCGATTTCCTATAAATAGGGTCTTTAGGTTAGAATTGAAAATCACACGTAAATCAAGTTTTCTCTCTATATTATCGAGCGTATTCTTGTGAGTATTTTGAGTATACTTTGAGTATTGCTAGAGGCGGTGCAAGTTCCTTCAAAGACTATACCCTAGATTCTAAATGTAAATCTTGATCTTTCGAGGTAAGGAATATTATTTTTTTTCAGAATGATATTATTTCTTCAATATCATTATAATTGAAATGTTGATCCAAGTTTTATCAAATTTGGAACTTTTTCATGCTCTGGGTTACTATTCATGGGTTACTATTCATGAGTTACTATTCACGAAAGTTACTTATTCATGAGTTCTTATTCACGAGTACTATTCAAGTAAGCGTGAAGATGTTTTGTGGAATTTCTATCTTTTGGTGTCGAGTTACTATTCACGCAGTACTAAGACTATTCACGATATCTAAGATTATTCACGATACTAAGATTATTCAATTAGAAAAATAAAATTTCTTCTTTTCGTCTAAAACATCTATTTCGGATACTAACTCGATTGTATCCATGTTTTGATCATTCTTGAATTTTACACCACTATGATTATTTTTAGGTATTTTTGGACGGATAAAACCAAGTACGAATCCTTAATCCTTAATCCTTGTCATTTTGTTTCTTTGGATTCGTTTCTTTAAAAAATATTTTTCATCATCCTCGGTCTTAAATGATGATATTATGGAATATCTTTCGCTTTGATCGCAAAGATGAATGATTTTAAAGAATATCTTTGGCACAGTAGTGCAAAGATGAATGATTCTGAAGAATATCTTTGGCCCGTAGTGCAAAAAGATGAGCAGTGTTTAAATGAACATGATTAATCGATGAATATCTTTGGCACATGAAGTGCAAAGATGAATATTTGATTTCGGATGTATATTGATTGATGTTACGAGGATAAAAGATAAACGATGAACTTTTAAATTCATACATAGAAGATAGTAGTTTGCATTCTCTACTTAACTCTTCTAATGAATTATTATTTCATTGCGAATATTGATTTAAAATTTGTTGTCTATTGTATTCTATTATATTTTTCCTGTTGAAGACTAACGATAATTTGTTGTATATTATCTTAGTCATAATATTCTTCTTGAAGCTAGTTGAGCTCACCCTTTTCCTTTTGTTCCATTTTTCTCGTGAGGCGAGAATATAAGCGAGTATTTAGCCTGGGGGTATGGAATGAAGGTTTTAGAAAGGATTGTTTAGTAGTCCTCACCATTTTGTAAAATAATGTATCAATAAATGTGATGAGGATTTATTTGAGTATAGATATTTTGCAGAAGATAATATTTGTATTCAAACTCACAGCTTTTCTTGTTGTAATAATAAAGTTGTAGTTGTTTCGTACATCATGTATTGACAACTCGAATAGGTGATGTATACCTATTTTGGGGCGTCATATATCTGAGTTATTCCAACGTAATAATAAAGAATGGAATAATGAGAGGATTTCACCAAGTATAGGTATGTCCACAGATACAAAAGTTATTCCAATGTAATAATAAAAATGGAATAATGAAGTTCTCTTCATGAATAAGAAGAATAACACCTTACGGGCACAAAACAAATAATATCCCTTACCTAGAAGAACCGAATATTGGAAAAGTGAAGTAGTAGAATACTTTTCTTCTTTCTCTCTATAGTTTCTCTCTCTCAGAGTTTCGGTGAATTCGTAAGAAATAATGAAGGAATGAGCTTTCTATTTATAGAAAAACCGAGGGTGGCTCTTTGGTCTTAACGAAGGGTCAAAATGACTCTTGGTAATATGAAGAGACAACTACTATTTCATGAAGGGTAATTAACCCTTGGAACAATCAAGAGGAAATTAACTCTTGGTAATATCAAGGGACAACTACTATTTATTGAAGGGTAATTATTACTATCGATTTAAGGTAATTACTATTGAAGAAGGTAATTATTATTGACGAAGGTAATTACTATTCATAAAGGTAATTACTATCAAGAAGGTAATTACTATTGAAGAAGGTAATTACTATCGACGAAGGTAAATACTATCGACGAAGGTAATTACTATTGACAAAAGGTAATTACTATCGACGAAGGTAAATACTATTGACGAAGGTAATTACTATTCACAAAGGTAATTACTATTGATGAAGAGACTCTTAGATGATGATATATGGTAGCCCATAAAATAATCAAACTTACCACAAATGTTTCATAATGACTCTTTATATACACATCAAGGATTGAATAAATATTACCACAAATCATTTTATTTTTAATCAACACATTTTAATCTTTCAACAATTATTAATCATTTATAACTAAAATCTCATATATTATACGGATGATACTATGACAATAATAGAATCAATAATATAAGAAATATGATGCAAAGAATTATCGTAGTAATAATTGAGTATAGCTAAGTGACTTCTCGTGAAAAGATCAATAATCAATACCGTAGTGTCTTACTACGCAACCACGCCAGACGTATTCTTTGTACTTTTACCAAGGGTAGTTCAACAGGTTTTAACGGTAACACCTCTGTAGTTATTTTTATAGAAAGATAATTTTGTCGTTTTCTAACTACGACAATACTTCCGATTATGGGGTCCACCACCGATTGAGTAGTCGTCGAATATTCTCACGTAAGCATCAATAATCAATATCGTGGTGCTACTACGCAACCATGCCAGACATCGTATTTTTTTACCACCGGGTAGTTCAACAGCTTTTAACGGTACACCTCTCTGCTGTAGTTATTTTTATAGAAAGATAATTTTGTCGCTTTTTAACTACGACAATACTTCCGTTAATGGGGTCCACCATCGATTGAGTCGTCGTCATTTGAATATTCCCCGACAAAAGAATATTCCCTAACCAAACGAATATTTTATAACAATTTGCTTACTTTGCAAAATTTATAAATATCACCCACAACTATAACATTATATCAAATTTATTCCATAATATTCAAAAATAATATTTATAGAAAAATCATCTTTATTTATAAAAATTTGGGTCTTACAACCTCCTCTTCTTATGAAATTTAGCCCTCGAAATTAGGGTACGACTGACTGATATGATAAAGAGGTGAGGATACCTTGAATACCTTTTATCGTTAAAAATATTAAATTCATCTTCTAATCCGCCAAAGATATTCATTAACAATTCATCTTTGCACTACAAGCTAAAGATATACAACTGTAGTAAAACCAATAATCTTGACGCGCGACTTAATAGTATCACGACCACGAATTATCCATGCACCTTTCGCCAAGGATATTCGTGTTTTCAATTACTGATCATGATTATACCGAATAATCCGTGGTCATAATCATACCAAGTCTATCAATGCACTACTACTAAAGATGACTTTTACCACATCCATGAATTAATATTTCATTCTTTGAGACTCATTTCAATAATTAATCCATGTCATCGAATCATCCCCGCACTATAGGCCAAGGATATTCATTAAGTATCACGACCAATTTAATTATCCATGCACTACTGACCAAAGATAATCGTGTATTCATTAGTATCACGCACCACAAATTATCCATGCACTACTACCAAAGATAATCGTGTATTCATTAGTATCACAACCACAAATTATTCATACGACTACTACCAAAGATAATCGTGTATTCATTAGTATCACGACCATAAATTATCCATACACTACTACCAAAGATAATCGTATTTTTAATTACGGTTATGATTATACCGAACAATCCTCGGTCATAATCATACCAAGTCCATCTATGCACTATTTCTGCCACGGATGACTTTCAACATAATATATAAACATGAGGATAATGATATAAAGAATCAATCAAATGAGATAAAGGATAAATATTAAACATTTATAATATAATTTATCCAGATTCAAGAATATCCCCATGTTATCAATCACTTAATAATCTCATAATCTAATATCATTAATATTATAACAATATTTTAATCACTTCTTAAATTTATAAACAATTTATCTCAATTGTTTACGCTTTACCATATAATGCATTTAATCATTCAAAAATGCCATACTCATAAGATATCATCACCAATTATCAAATCCCTCATCAAAAAAATATGCATATACTCTATATAGGATTCTCTAGCCATAAAATCCTATTTTCAACTTTGTTACTTCACATAACATATTTAACTCATATGTTCGTAATTAAACTATTTTCATGAAAAATACCAAATCAGTCCCAAAAATATTTCTTTTCTGGGATTTAGCATAATATAGTCTCATAATGAAAATATATTTTTCTCGGAATTTTTAAAATTCATTTATTATTTTTCAAAAATTAATTTCTAATTAATTCCCTAAGAAATTAGCTACCTCAAGTTTAACTCCAAAAATTCCCAAATCTTGGCAGGACCTTACACATGTTAATGTGAGCCTCCAGTTTAAATTTCATGGTCATCAAAGTTATAGAACTCCAGTTATAGCATTTTTTGTCAGAATATCCTAAATATTGAAATGGTCATAACTTGCTCATTTTAAGTCGGAATGAGCTCATTTTTGGACACGATGTTCTTTATACCATATACTTTTATGTCCCAAAAGGCCTGAATTTTTGTCACTAATTAAGTGGCCGAAACAGCCCTTACAAAAACATGGCAGCAGCTTTTTGGACATTTTGAAGTTTTGACTCCTTTGCTAAAATCAGTCCACACGAAAATCTACAACACCTTTTTCATTGATTCCACTTGGATTAGTTAGGTAACTCATAGATCTAACTCTAGGACTTAACCACACTCAAAAATTCAAAATATAATAGGAGATTTGGTCAATTGAATTTCATGTTACGTTTTTCACCAAAATCTGGTTTTTAACTCCTTGTGATTTTTAAGAAACTTTCATGTTTTCACATACTAACCAACATAACTCATCATAACACTTACTAATACCACGATACCCATGATTTTCATTAGTCCAATGCTTTTATTATGACTTTCATCATAAACCACGTAAACCTATTCATTTTAGTTGAAGAAATATTTGAGGGTATAAGAAATGGGTTTTATCTTTGGGGTCAATCTGAAATTCGATTTCATGCTCTAAGTAGGCTAAGAAGTCTTCAAGAATACGCCAGAAATTTATTAATAATAGAAATATCATTCAAAAGCGTGACTCTCATCCAAGACTTGGATAAGACGTCACATTGATACCAACTATGACTTCTATCCCTTAACCTAGATAGCACCTCACAATGATACCTATAAACTTGCCATCTTCATTCACGATGTCGCCTACGAGAAAAGTAAAGCGGTGCATTCCACACAAGGAAGTCAACAACGAAAGGTTCGGGGCTCTTTACTTATGGCTTGATATGACAATAATTGACTTTAGTAGTTTGGTTACTTGAATTCGCACAACAAGTTGGTTATGAATATAAAAGCTAACAACCTTACGAAAATCATGATGAGTAGTTAACCAATTTATTCTTAAAATCACATCAAAGGCAAATATTTTCAAAAGATAAGATCGACAGTAACGTGAAAATGTTTATTTGAATCAAACAAGATTTAAAAATAGTAAGGTAACGTAAGGCTCCTACTAACGAAGTTTCAACCAATAAGTCAAAGTTTAACTTCTTGAGTCAAATTTAAACGTTGAACACAACTAGGTGAAATAAAAGAGTGGGTAGAACTGGTATCTAACACGGTATAGACTTCGCAAGAGCTTATGATTAACTTACCCGTGATAATTTTATTCAGGTTCCTCGTCACGAGAAAAAAAAACGCTCTCTCTTAAACTACCGGCTTTGGTTTGTGCGGGACGACCTTTGGTGCCTCCATCCTAGTTGAATTTGTCTTCGGTAAATGACAAAATCGAGCTAAGTGACCTTCTCTTCCACAATTATAACATGCTTTGGACGGGATGGCGCAGTTCGGACTAATGTGTCCCTCTCCTCCGCATTTGAAGCATATGATAGGTGGTCTTTCTCCTTCCTTAACAACTGTGTCTTTGGCGACGCGTCTTTCCATCATTGTTGAATCTCCTTTTCTTGAAATGTCCATTCTTATTGCTTTGACCCTGATTACCACCGAAGTGGTTACCATATCTGGCCTGTTGATTCCCTCCACGCTTGTTGTCACCGCTTCGATGACTACTCTCGCTGGTATTATAATTTTGCTGGCTGCTCTCTTTTAGTTGCGTTGACTCGTTATCGCGTTCCACTAACTGAGCCCTATTTACAACATCTGAATACAAACACAGTTTATGAGAAATAAGATGTTGACGTATCTCCGGCTTCAAACCTCTTAAAAACATTCGCGCCATTCTCTCTTCATTATCCACCAAGTGGGACGCAAATCGTGATAACTCCGCAAATTTTGCCTCATATTGCGACACGGTCATATTATTTTGTTCCAACTTGATAAACTCCACCTCCTTCATGTGGCGAATACTTTCAGGAAAGTATTTATCGTTGAATAGCTCCTGGAACTTCTCCCAAGATATCTTCTGTAAGACCCCGAATTTTATGAAATAAAAGTATTCATTTTTTTTTAATTACTATTCATGAGTTACTATTCATGAGTTACTATTCATGAGTTACTATTCACGAGTTACTATTCATGAGTTACTATTCACGAGTTACTATTCACGAGTTACTATTCACGAAGTTACTATTCACAGTACTATTCATGAAGCATGATAATTTTTTTTTTTCGTAAGAAGGCATTACTCAATAATTGTTACAGTAATTCTTTATTCAATATTTTATTTTATTGATTCAATAATTGCTACGTTGATATTTTATATTATTGTTGTTTCAATAATTGTCACGACAAATATTTTCCATTATCTGAGACAATAATTCATATTATCTCGAATAATATTATTGGATAACATTATTGGCAATGCCTAGAAAGTTCTGTCTAAGGAGAGGTTTGGTCACCTAATCATGCACCAAGTAGGAGAAATTCTTATTGGAAAGTTGTGGACGCCCCAAAATAGGTCCATTCCATCCAACCCATTCTCGAGTCGCCAAATACATGGTACGTAAATAACTACAACTTTATTATTACAACATATAAAGCGTGAGTTTAAATACGATATTGCCATCTAGACAATATCCACACGCAAATAAATCCCCATCATAATTATTAATACATTATTTTACAAAATGGTGAGGACTACTAAGCAACTCTCTCTAGAACCTTCATTCCATACCCCGACTAAGTACTCACTACATTCTCCGTCTCTCGAGAAGAAAAATGGAACAACAAGGAAAAGGGTGAGCTCAACTAGCCCAAGAAGAATATTATGACTAAGATAATATACAACAAATTATCGTTAGTCTCCAACAGGAAAAATCTAATAGAATACAATAGACAAACCGCTTTTAAATCAACAATCGCAGTGGAAAAAACAATTCATTAGAAGAGTTAAGTAGAGAATGCAAACTACTATCTTCTATATATGAATTTAAAAGTTCATCGTCGATATTTTATCCCTCGTAACATCAATCAATATATATCCGAATCAAATATTCATCTTTGCACTACGTGCCAAAGATATTCATCGATTGGTCATGTTCATCTAAACACCGCTCATCTTTACACTCACTACGGCCAAAGATATTCATCGCCTATCATGTTCATCTCAACACTGCTCATCTTTGCACTACGGCCAAAGATATTTTTCAAATCATTCATCTTTGCACTCTGGGCCAAAGATATTCAAAGAATATCATCATTTAGGACCGAGGATGATGAAAATATTTTAAAGGAAACGAATCCAAAGTGAAACAAAAGAGCAAGTATTAAGGATTCAGTACTTTGTTTTATCCATGTTCAAAATACCTCAAAAATGATCATAGTGGTGTAAAATTCAAGAATGATCAAAACATGGATACAATCAAAGCTAGTATCCGTATAGATATTTTGGACAAAAAGAAGAAATTTTATTTTTGGTGAATAGTCTTTCAGATACGTGAATAAAGGCCGATATCGTGAATAAGAACTCAGACCCCAAAAGATAGAAATTCCACAAAAACATCTTCACGCTTCACCTGAATAGTACCCGTGAATAAGAACTCGTGAATAGTAACTCATGAATAGTAACTCGTGAATAAGAACTCATGAATAGTAACCCGATATTATGAAAAAGTTCCAAATTTGATAAAAAGTTCCAACCAATATTTCAAAGATAATGATATTGAAGAAATAATATCATTTGAGAAGAAAATAACATCCTTACCTCGAAAAGACAAGATTTCTAGTTAAACATTGGATATAAAGCTATGACTTGAACTTGCACCGTATAGCTATACTCAAAGTATACTCAAAATACTCACAAGAATACGCTCAAAATATCGAGAGAAATAGAGAGAAAACTTGGTTTACGGTGTAATTTTCAATTCTAACCTAAAATACCTATTTATAGAAAATGCTTAGAACACGAAAGCGTAAAATTGAATATAATATTAATATAATTATACAAATTTTCCTTAGCCCACCTTTTGGTCAAAAACACCAGCCACACATGTTAAATAAGGTTCACAAACTCACCAAAAACGTTTTTGTTGATATAAATAATTAAAACTTCCAAAAATCAATTATTTCGGAGCTTCGGAACTTCAATAATTCATAATAAATAGCCCTTTCATCAGAAAATTCGAATCTCGCGAGTTTTTATAGGAAATTCAATTCTCTACAACTTTCTAAGAAAGTTTTTCCAAATTCCAAAGCGAAATTGGCCAAGAAATCCCAAGCAGATTTTACAAGCTATAATCAATTTTGATCAAGAAATGGGTCCACCAACACACAAAACATGTGTTAAACATTTAATCCAAACAAAATACTCTTCCTCCTCATATATCATATATCCCACATTCATTATAAAAATATCACTGTTAATATATTATTAAAATAATATATTTAAATGAATTATTTTATCGGAAAAAGATAAAATATTAATTTTCAACAATTGTCATTTTAAAATTTTTCTCCATCTATATCCACATAAAATCAATATTTTCCTCATCATATAAATCAATAATTAATTATTCACAAATAATATTACAGAATCACGAAGATCGCAACCGTGCCGCTCCTCAGAAAGAGGGGCTTTCAATAAGAATTTCTTCACTCATGGCGCAATTAGGTGACCAAACCTCTCCTGTATGTAACTTTCTAGACATTGCTAATAATGTTATCTAATAATATTATTCAGATAATATGAGTTATTGTTTCGATAATAAAAATCTGTAATGACAATTATTGAAACAACAAAGAATATAAAATATCAACACAACAATTATTGAATCAATAAAATAAAATATCGAATAAGAATTATCGTGAATAATTATCGAGTAAGTGCCTTCACGTAAGAATCAATAATTGGTGCAATACCACCGGTGCTCTTCGCTCAACAACGCGTATTAGTGTGTTTTAAACCAATTGGGTATTCCAACGAAGATAATTGTAATAACTACTTCTGCCAATTACTTTTAAACAACTTATATTTGTCATTTTCTTCATCCAATCGCTTTCCTGGGAACCGCCGGTTGTTAATATTGTGATTATGTAATATTATTTGTGAATAATTAATTATTAATTTTATGATGAGGAAAATATCTATTTTATATGGACATAGATGGAGAAAATTTTTAATGTGACAATTGTTGAAAATTGAAATTTTATCTTTTCTCGAAAAATAATTCATTTAAATATATTATTATATTTTAATAATATAATAATGGTGATATTTTTACAATCTAATGTGGGATATATGAGTATACAAGGAGGAAGAGTATTTTTTGTTGCAATAAATGTTTAAATCATGTTAAAACATGCTTGTGGACCCCATTTATCGATCAAATTTGATTATACTGTAAAAATCGTCTGCTTGTGGATTTTTTTAAATTTTGCTTGGAATTCGGAAAAACTTTCTTCCGTAAAGTTGTAGAGAATTGAATTTCCTATAAAACTCGCAAGATTCGAATTTTCTCGATAAAAAGGGCTATTTATTATGAATTATTGAAGTTCAATTAATTAATTATTATTTTTTGGAGTTTTAAATTAATTAATTATGAAAACGTTTTTTGTAAGTTTTGTAAGGTGAGATACTTGTGTTGCTGAAGTTTGAACAAAAAAAAGTGGGCGAGGGAATTCAAATTTATTATATTAATAATTTATTAAATTTTTCGCTTTGGTGTTCTAAGATTTTCCTATAAATAGGTGCTTAGGTTAGAATTGAAAATCACACCGTAAATCAAGTTTTCTCTCTATATTATCGAGTTTATTCTTGTGAGTATTTTGAGTATACTTTGAGTATTTCTATACTATGCAAGTTCGTTCAAATGTTATTCCAAATGTAAGCATCGCTTTTCGAGGTAAGGGATAAAGGATTTTAAGTGGTTATTATGTTTTTAGTTTCAAAATTTTTCTGAACATTCAAAATTCTGGAAAAATTTGAAATGATATTTTGATGAGTTTTAGAGAGTGTGTCCAAAAATGGCGATTTTTGGATGTATAGATTAGAGTTATGGATTTTATGAGAAAAGATGATTTTAAAAGTAACTATTTATAACTCCTTGTGATTAACTCCAAAATTGATGAAATTTTTATTGGGAGTACATCTATATAATATCAGTATACCATATAAATTTTAGAATTTTGGATAAAAGTATAATTTATGATAAATGTTTAAATATTCGGTGGTTTTGGCCATATGAAAAATAGTAAATGAATTTTTAAAATTTTGAGAAAAATATATGTTCAATATGGGACTATGTTTTGCTAAATTCCAGAAAAGAAATATTTTTGGAACTGATTTGGTATTTTTCATGAAAATATTCTAATTATGAGTAAATGAATTAAATATGTTATGTGAAGTAAGAAAATTGGAAAATATGATTTTATGGCTTGAGAATCATATATGAGGTATATGCAGATTTTTGATGAGGGTTTTGGTTATTGGTGATAAAATCTTATGAGTTTGGCATTTTATGATGATTAAATGCATTAATTAGTAAAGTGTAAACAATTTAATTAAATTGTTTATAAGTTTTAGAAATGATTAAAATATTATTGTAATATTAATAATATTAGATTATGAGATTTCTAAGTGATTTATAATATTTGGATTAAGGTGTTATAAATATGGATATGAATTTTATTATTAAACTTTATCTTTTCGTGTCGAGGTTATTTACGCACGATACTAAGATTTACGTATTTAACACGGGTACTATTCACGATAAATTGGTTTCTTCTTCGACCAAATTATCGTTGATTTATGAATCTTACTCTTGAAATTAAAACTATGTTTTGATTATATTGTTTTTATATAACATTCTTATAACCCTAATGATAATATTTTCTTCGACTGAGTGTAAAGATGGGTAGATTATGGTACGATCGTGACTATAGGTTCTCTTTCGCCAAGAAGGCAAAAGTTGAATTGTTCGACCGGTATGATCATGACCATTGAATTTACAATTGAATATTTTAGCTTAAGTGCAAAGGTGAATCGATCAACATGGTTATAATTATTGTTATATAACTTCAAATGATTATGTATTTATTTGAGATATGAATATCTTCGCCCGTGTAGCAAAGATGGACTTGTTGATGAATATCTTAAATTCAGAGAAGCAGCAAAGATGAATTATCGATGAATATCTTTTGCTCGTAATGCAAAAGACGACTGTTGTTGAATATTTTTACCTCAGTAGTGCAAAGATGAATTATTGATGAATATCTTTCGCTCAGAATGCAAAGATGACTGTTGTTGAATATCTTTTACCAGTAGTGTAAAGATGAACTGTTGATGAATATCTTTCGCCCGCAGTGCAAAGATGAATTTATTAGTATGATTATGAGCAGAACTCGCGTGATTTGGTATAACCATGATATTTGATATTTCGTAAAGACAGTGATGAAAATTATCTTCATCCCGGATGAGAAGAGGAATTTAGAATCACAATTATGATTATGAAGTTATTTATATGATTGTGGAAAGGAACTGCTGATTGATGTTACAGGATAAAATATTGTCAGTGGACTTTTAACGTGGAGAAGATAATAGACTTTATAGTTTATTCGACTCTTTTAATGGATCGCTTCGTTCACCGCAACTATGGTTGAAAAGTTTTATCATCTACCATATATGTTCTAAATCTCCGATTTATTACATCGATGAAGACTATTGATAATTTATTTATCTTTAGTCATAATATTCTTTATCGAGCTAGTTGTGCTCACCCTTTTGTTTCACAATTCATTTCGTGTAATAAAAAGTACCGGGTCGAAAGAGGTTCTGGGGATAAGCGAGGAATAGAATGGTGGTCTATAGATGTCGAGGGTGAGGTGAATTTAACTTGGAAGGGTGTTTTGCCACACTATCATACAAGATGTCTAATGACATACAAACTCGTGTTATCATAAGACATGGTCAGGCTCATCCACTTGCCGAGTATATTTACAAGCACTACCTATATAATCTTGGTGTTTGTTTGGAGTATAATACCCAATTAGAGAGACAGTGGAGATAATGATATGTCAAGAGAAGACTCACCATCGGGAAGAATATGATAGTAATCTTCTCGCTTTTCTTTCGGGGTCTATTGGTCAACCAAGGATAATTCGTGGCCATATGATATCTACTATAACCTAAAAGCATGGCCTCCCATGTACGAAGGTTTCTCGAGCACTTCCCAAAGATTCTAATTTCTAAAATAGTTTTTGACTATACCTTTATGTAAGGTGTCATTGCGACGTACATAGCTTGGTATATATTTGTATCCAAACTCACAAAGATATGTGTTGTTGTATTTTGCACGATAATTATTGTAATAAAGTTGTAGTTATTTTCCGCACTATATTTTGGCGACTCGTAATGGGTTGGATGGAATGGACCTATTTTGGGGCGTTACATTTGGTATCGAGCTATAAGTAAAGAGCCCCGAGCTCTCACCGGTGACTTCCTCGTTGATGGGGATGCACCAAGCCGCATCTCCGTAGGGGACGCTGCTCATGTGGCAAACCCGATAGTATCAATGTGAGGTGCCGATACAAGTTGGTGTCCAGAGTTACATTTGGTATCGTAGCTTAGGATATGATCTCCGGCGTGAGATCGGATTAGAACTAGAGGGGAGAGATGAGTAAATCTTTCGCTAGTGTGTCCTACCTAAGCTTATTTTTTTGGTCGGTCACCATAATATCGGATATTATGTGATATGTTAATTTGTTAAATTAACCTTGTTTTGAAAGTCGATTCTAGAATGATATCCGAAATACGTGAGATGAAAGAAATGGAGAAATCGTGATGATGGGGAGATATAATCGAAATGAAAACAAGGTATTCTCAACTCTTTGAAATACTGTGTACGTAAATTCGGGGATTTAAATTTCATAAGGAGGGAGATCAGAAGACCCCTAATTTTATGAAATAAAAGTATTCAAATTTTTTTTAATTACTATTCATTATAGTTACTATTCACGAAAGTTACTATTCACGAAAGTTACTATTCATGAAGTTACTATTCACGAAGTTACTATTCATGAAGTTACTATTATTCACGAGTTACTATTCACGAGTTACTATTCACGAAAGTACTATTCATGAAGCATGATAATTTTTTTTTCGAAGAAGGCATTACTCAATAATTGTTACAAAGAATTATCGCTCAATATTTTATTTTATCGATTCAATAATTGCTACGTTAATATTTTATATTATTGTTGTTTCAATAATTGTCACTAAGACAAGATTTTCCATTATCTGAGCAATAATTCATATTATCCTAATAATATTATTGGATAACATTATTGGCAATGCCTAGAAAGTTCTCGTCTAAGGAGAGGTTTGGTCACCTAATCATGCGCCAAGAAGGAGAAATTTTATCGAAAGCCCCCTCTTCCTGAAACCTCGGGTCGTTAATATTGTGATTATGTAATATTATTTGTGAATAATTAATTATTGATTTTTATGATGAGGAAAATATCTATTTTATATGGACATAGATGGAGAAAATTTTTAATGTGACAATTGTTGAAAATTGAAATTTTATCTTTTTCGATAAAATAATTCATTTAAATATATTATTATATTTTAATAATATAATAATGGTGATATTTTTACAACGAATGTGGGATATATGAGTATACAAGGAGGAAGAGTATTTTTGTTGCAATAAATGTTTAAATCATGTTAAACATGCTCATGGGACCCCATTTATCGATCGAAATTTGATTATACCGTAAAATCGCCTGCTTGTGGATTTGGCCAATTTTCGCTTTGAAATTGGAAAAACTTTCTTTCGTAAAAGTTGTAGAGAATTGAATTTCCTATAAAAACTCGCGAGATTGAATTTTCCGACAAAAGGGCTATTTATTATGAATTATTGAAGTTCAATTAATTAATTATTATTTTTTGGAGTTTTAAATTAATTAATTATGAAAAACGTTTTTGTAAGTTTTGTAAGGTGAGATACTTGTGTTGTTGAAGTTTGAACAAAAAAAAAGTGTATGAGGAATTCAAATTTATTATATTAATAATTTATTAAATTTTTCGCTTTGGTGTTCTAAGATTTTCCTATAAATAAAGGTGCTTAGGTTAGAATTGAAAATCACACCGTAAATCAAGTTTTTCTCTCTATATTATCGAGCGTATTCTTGTGAGTATTTTGAGTATACTTTGAGTATTTCTATACTGTGCAAGTTCGTTTCGTTGTTATTCAAATGTAAGCATCGCTCTTTTCGAGGTAAGTGGATAAAAAGGATTTTAAGGTTATTATGTTTTTAGTTTCAAAATTTTTCTGAACATTCAAAAATTCTGGAAAAATTTGAAATGATATTTTGATGAGTTTTTAGAGTGTGTCCAAAATGGCGATTTTTGGATGTATAGATTAGAGTTATGGATTTTATGAGAAAAGACTATTTTAAAAGTAACTATTTATAACTCCTTGTGATTAACTCCAAAATTGATGAAATTTTTATTGGGAGTACATCTATATAATATCAGTATACCATATAAATTTTAGAATTTTTGGATAAAAGTATAATTTATGATAAATGTTTAAATATTCGGTGGTTTTGGCCATATGAAAAATAGTAAATGAATTTTAAAATTTTGAGAAAAATATATGTTCAATATGGGACTATGTTTTGCTAAATTCCAGAAAAGAAATATTTTGAACTGATTTGGTATTTTCATGAAAATATTCTAGTTATGAGTAAATGAATTAAATATGTTATGTGAAGTAAGAAAATTGGAAAATATGATTTTATGGCTTGAGAATCATATATGAGGTATATGCAGATTTTTGATGAGGGTTTTGGTTATTGGTGATAAAATCTTATGAGTTTGGCATTTTATGATGATTAAATGCATTAATTAGTAAAGTGTAAACAATTTAATTAAATTGTTTATAAGTTTTAGAAATGATTAAAATATTATGTAATATTAATAATATTAGATTATGAGATTTCTAAGTGATTTATAATATTTGGATTAAGGTGTTATAAATATGGATATGAATTTTATTATGAAACTTTATCTTTTCGTGTGTCGAGGTTATTACGCACGATATATACTTAGACTACGTATTTAACACGGGTACTATTCACTTACATAAATTGGTTTCTTCTTCGACCAAATTATCGCTGATTTATTAATCTTACTCTTTGAAATTAAAACTATGTTTTGATTATATTATTTTTATATAACATTCTTATAACCCTAATGATAATATTTCTTCGACTTGAGTGTAAAGATGGGTAGATTATTGGTACGATCGCGACTATAGGTTCTCTTTGGCCAAGAGAGTGCAAAAGTTGAATTGTTGACCGGTATGATCATGACCATTGAATTTACAATTAAATATTTTTAGCTTAAGTGCAAAGGTGAATCGATCAACATGGTTATAATTATTGTTATATAACTTCAAATGATTATGTATTTATTTGAGATATGAATATCTTCGCCCGAGAAGTGCAAAGATGGCTTGTTGATGAATATCTTAGCCTCGTAAAGCAAAAGATGAATTATTGATGAATATCTTTTGCTCAGAATGCAAAGACGACCGTTGTTGAATATTTTAGCCTGTGTAGCAAAAGATGAATTATCGATGAATATCTTCGCTCGTAATGCAAAGATGACTGTTGTTGAATATCTTTACCGTAGTGTAAAAGATGAATCTGTTGATGAATATCTTTGGCCCGTGGCAGCAAAGATGAATTTATTAGTATGATTATGAACAAGAATCGTGATTTGGTATAACCATGATATTTGATGTTTCGTGTAAAGACAGTGATGAAAATTATCTTCTTCCCGGATGAGAAGAGGAATTTAGAATCACAATTATGATTATGAAGTTATTCATATGATTGTGGAAAGGAACTGTTGATTGATGTTACAGGATAAAATATTGTTGGTGGACTTTTAACGTGGAGAAGATAATAGATTTTATAGTTTATTCGACTCTTTTAATGGATCGCTTTCGTCCACCGCAACTATGGTTGAAAAGTTTTATCATCTACCATATGTTCTAAATCTCCGATTTATTATCGATGAAGACTATTGATAATTTATTTATCTTTAGTCATAATATTCTTTATCGAGCTAGTCAGGTTTCTCACCCTTTGTTTCACAATTCATTTCGTGTAATAAAAGTATAGCCGGGTCGAGCGTGGGGATAAGCGTAATAGGATATAGAATGGTGGTCTATAGATGTTGAGGGTGAGGTGAATTTAACTTGGAAGGGTGTTTTGCCACTATCATACAAGATGTCTAATGACATACAAACTCGTGTTATCATAAGACATGGTTGTTTCATCCACTTCTTCGAGTATATTTACAAGCACTACCTATATAATCTTGGTGTTTGTTTGGAGTATAATACCCAATTAGAGACAAGTGGAGATAATGATATGTCAAGAGAAGACTCACCATCGGGAAGAATATGATAGTAATCTTCTCGCTTTTTCTTTGGGGTCTATTGGGTCAACCAAGGATATTTTGCGTGGCCATATGATATCTACTATAACCTAAAAGCATGGCCTCCCATGTACGAAGGTTTTCTTGAGCACTTCCCAAAGATTCTAATTTCTAAAATAGTTTTGACTATACCTTTATGTAAGGTGTCATTGTGACGTACACAAGCTTGGTATATATTTGTATCCAAACTCACAAAGATATGTGTTGTTGTATTTTGCACGATAATTATTGTAATAAAGTTGTAGTTATTTTCCGCATTCATATATTTGGCGATTCGTAATGGGTTGGATGGAATGGACCTATTTTGGGGCGTTACATTTGGTATCGAGCTATAAGTAAAGAGCCCCGAGCCTCTCATTGGTGACTTCTCGTTGATGGGGATGCACCGCCGCACTCTCCGTAGGGGACGCTCGCTGGGTGGCAAACCGACAGGTATCAATGTGAGGTCTTGACACAAGTTGGTGTCCGAGTTACATTTGGTATCGAGTTTAGGATATGATCTCCGTGAGATCGGATTAGAACTAGGGAGAGGAGAGATGAGTAAATCTTTCGGTAGTGTGTCCTACCTAAGCTTATTTGTTGGTCACCATAATATCGGATATTATGTGATATGTTAATTTGTTAAATTAACCTTGTTTTGAAGTCGTATTCTAGAATGATATCTCAAATACGTGAGATGAGCAATGGAGAAATCATGATATTGTGGGAGATATAATCTGAAATGAAAACAAGGTATTCTCAACTCTTTGAAATACTGTGTACGTAAATTTCTGGGATTTAAATTTCATAAGGAGGGAGATCAGAGATTATGAGACAAGTATTCAAATTTTTTTTATGAAATAAAAGTATTCAATTTTTTTTAATTACTATTCATGAAGTTCATTATTCACGAAGTTATTATTCACGAATAGTTACTATTCATGAGAGTTACTATTCAGGGCCCTATAAAGTTACTATTCAAAAGTTACTATTATTCACGAGTTACTATTCATTTAGTACTATTCATGAAGCATTATAATTTTTTATCGTAAGAAGGCATTACTCAATAATTGTTACGGTAATTATCGCTCAATATTTTATTTTATTGATTCAATAATTGTTACGTTGATATTTTATATTATTGTTGTTTCAATAATTGTCACTAAGACAAGATTTTCCATTATCTGAGCAATAATTCATATTATCCGAATAATATTATTGGATAACATTATTGGCAATGCCTAGAAAGTTCTCGGCTCTAAGGAGAGGTTTGGTCACCTAATCATAGCGCCAAGAAGAAGGAGAAATTCTTATCGAAAGCCCCTTTCTTTCCTCGAACCGCTTGTTGTTAATATTGTGATTATGTAATATTATTTGTGAATAATTAATTATTAATTTTTATGATGAGGAAAATATCTATTTTATATGGACATAGATGGAGAAAATTTTTAATGTGACAATTGTTGAAAATTGAAATTTTATCTTTTTCTCGAAAAAATAATTCATTTAAATATATTATTATATTTTAATAATATAATAATGGTGATATTTTTACAACGAATGTGGGATATATGAGTATACAAGGAGGAAGAGTATTTTTGTTGCAATAAATGTTTAAATCATGTTAAACATGTCGGTGGACCCCATTTATCGATCGAAATTTGATTATACAGAAAATCGCCTGCTTGTGGATTTTTTAAAATTTCGTTTGGAATTTGAAAAAACTTTCTTCTCGTAAAGTTGTAGAGAATTGAATTTCCTATAAAAACTCGCAAGATTCAATTTTCTAACAAAAGGTCTATTTATTATGAATTATTGAAGTTCAATTAATTAATTATTATTTTTTGGAGTTTTAAATTAATTAATTATAAAAAACGTTTTTGTAAGTTTTGTAAGGTGAGATACTTGTGTTGCTGAAGTTTGAACAAAAAAAAAAGTGGGGCGAGGAATTCAAATTTATTATATTAATAATTTATTAAATTTTTTCCTTTATTGTTCTAAGTATTTTCCTATAAATAGGTGCTTTAGGTTAGAATTGAAAATCACACCGTAAATCAAGTTTTTCTCTCTATATTATCGAAGCGTATTCTTGTGAGTATTTTGTGTATACTTTGAGTATTGCTATACTACGGTGCAAGTTCGTTTCGGTGTTATTCTAATCGGCATCGCTTTCTTTTCGAGGTAAGTGGATAGTAAAGGATTTTAAGGGTTACTATGTTTTTAGTTTCGAAATTTTTCTGAACATTCAAAAATTCTGGAAAAATTTGAAATGATATTTTGATGAGTTTTGTAGAGTTTGTCCAAAAATGGCGATTTTTGGATGTATAGATTAAGAGTTATGGATTTTATGAGAAAATATGATTTTAAAAGTAACTATTTATAACTCCTTGTGATTAACTCCAAAATTAATGAAATTTTTATTGGGTGTACATCTATATAATATCAGTATACCGTATAAATTTTAGAATTTTTGGATAAAAGTATAATTTATGATAAATGTTTAAATATTCGGTGGTTTTGGCCATATGAAAAATAGTAAATGAATTTTTAAAATTTTGAGAAAAATATATGTTCAATATGGGACTATGTTATGCTAAATCCCGTAAAAGAAATATTTTTGGAACTGATTTGGTATTTTTCATGAAAATATTCTAGTTATGAGTAAATGAATTAAATATGTTATGTGAAGTAAGAAAATTGGAAAATATGATTTTATGGCTTGAGAATCATATATGAGGTATATGCAGATTTTTGATGAGGGTTTTGGTTATTGGTGATAAAATCTTATGAGTTTGGCATTTTATGATGATTAAATGCATTAATTAGTAAAGTGTAAACAATTTAATTAAATTATTTATAAGTTTTAGAAATGATTAAAATATTATTGTAATATTAATAATATTAGATTATGAGATTTCTAAGTGATTTATAACATTTGGATTAAGGTGTTATAAATATGGATATGAATTTTATTATGAAACTTTATCTTTTCGTGTCGAGGTTATTACGCACGATACACAGACTATGTATTTATCACGGGATACTATTCACGACAAATTGGTTTCTTCTTTGACCAAATTATCGTTGATTTATGAATCTTACTCTTGAAATTAAAACTATGTTTTGATTATATTGTTTTTATATAACATTCTTATAACCCTAATGATAATATTTCTTCGACTTGAGTGTAAAGATGGGTAGATTATTGGTATGATCGTGACTATAGGTTCTCTTTGGCCAAGAGTGCAAAAGTTGAATTGTTGGACCGGTATGATCATGACCATTGAATTTATAATTGAATATTTTTAGCTTAAGTGCAAAGGTGAATCGATCAACACGGTTATAATTATTGTTATATAACTTCGAAATGATTATGTATTTATTTGAGATATGAATATCTTTGGCCAGTAGTGCAAAAGATGGTTTTGTTGATGAATATCTTAGCACTTGAGTGAAAAAGATGAATTATTGATGAATATCTTTTGCTCGTAATGCAAAGATGACCGTTGTTGAATATTTTAGCTTCAGAGTGCAAAGATGAATTATTGATGAATATCTTTGGCTCGTAATGCAAAGATGACTGTTGTTGAATATCTTTAGCTTGTGTAGTGTAAAGATGAATCTGTTGATGAATATCTTTGGCCCGTAGTGCAAAAAAGATGAATTTATTAGTATGATTATGAGCAGAAGGCGTGATTTGGTATAACCATGATATTTGATGTTTCGTGTAAAGACAAGTGATGAAAATTATCTTCATTCCGGATGAGAAGAGGAATTTAGAATCACAATTATGATTATGAGTTATTTATATGATTGTGGAAAGGAACCTGTTGATTGATGTTACAGTGGATAAAATATTGTTGGTGGACTTTTAACGTAGAGAAGACAATAGACTTTATAGTCTATTTGACTCTTTTAAGGGATCGCTTCGTTCACCGCAACTATGGTTGAAAAGTTTTATCATCTACCATATGTTCTAAATCTCGATTTATTATCGATGAAGACTATTGATAATTTATTTATCTTTAGTCATAATATTCTTTATCGAGCTAGTTGTTTCACCCTTTTGTTTCACAATTCCTTTCGTGTAATAAAAGTATAAATTTGGGTCGAAACGGGGATAAGCGAGGAATAGAATGGTGGTCTATAGATGTTGAGGGTGAGGTGAATTTAACTTGAAGGGTGTTTTGCCACTATCATACAAGATGTCTAAATTTTACTCGCTTTGGTGTTCTAAGCATTTTCCTATAAATAGGTGCTTAGGTTAGAATTGAAAATCACACCGAAACTGAAATTTCTCTCTCTATATTATCGGCGTATTCTTGTGAGTATTTTGAGTATACTTTGAGTATTGTTAGACTAAGGTAAGTTCCTTCAAAGACTATACCCTAGATTCCATTAAAGTACTAATCTTTCGAGGTAAGGGATGTTATTTTCTTCTCAAATGATATTATTTCTTCAATATCATTATCTTTGAAATATTAGTTGGAACTTTTATCAAATTTGGAACTTTTACATGCTTGGGGTTACTATTCATGAGTTCTTATTCACGAGTTACTATTCATGAGTTACTATTCACGAAAGTACTATTCATGAAGCGTGAAGATGTTTTTTTTGTGAAATTTTTATCTTTTGTGGTGAGTTACTATTCACGATATACGACCATTATTCACGATCAAGACTATTCACGTATAATGCACTATTCATTTAAAAATAAAATTTCTTCTTTTTGTCCAAAATATCTATTACGGATACTAGCTTTGATTGTATCCATGTTTTGATCATTCTTGAATTTTACACCACTATGATTATTTTTGAGGTATTTTTGACGTGGATAAAACAAAGTACGAATCTTTAATCCTTAATCTTTGTCATTTTGTTTTTCCTTTGGATTCGTTTCTTTAAAAATATTTTCATAATCCCTACCTTAAATGATGATATTATTGAATATCTTTGGCACCAGAAGTGCAAAGATGAATGATTTCTGAACAATATCTTTGGCCCGTAGTGCAAAAGATGAACAGTGTTTAGATGAACATGATTAACCTGATGAATATCTTTGGCTGTAGTGAAAAGATGAATATTTGATTCCGGATGTATATTGATTGATGTTACAGGATAAAAGATAGACGATGAACTTTTAAATTCATACATAGAAGATAGTAGTTTGCATTCTCTACATAACTCTTCTAATGAATTATTATTTCAGCTGCGAATATTGATTTAAAATTTGTTGTCTATCAGTATTCTATTAGATTTTTCCTGTTGAAGACTAACGATATATTGTTGTATATTATCTTAGTCATAATATTCTTTCTTAGGCTAGTTGAGCTCACCCTTTTCCTTTTTGTTCCATTTTTCTCGGGAGGCGAGAATATAGCGAAGACAGTGGGGGTATGGAATGAAGGTTCTAGAGAGAGTTGTTTAGTAGTCCTCACCATTTTGTAAAATAATGTATCAATAAATGTGATGAAGATTTATTTGAGTATAGATATTGTCTAGAAGATAATATTTGTATTCAAACTCACGCTTTCTTGTTGTAATAATAAAGTTGTAGTTGTTTACGTACCATGTATCGACAACTCAAAATGGGTGATGTATACCTATTTTGGGGGCGTTATGACTTTTCACCGATGTTGCATGAATTCTAAAAACCTCTTAAAGGTACCGTCGTTAAATAATTGATCGGTGTTGTTGTTTATGGGAGGATTATCGCCATCCTGTTGCACAGACATTATCCCGATTATTGATGTGGAGAATCAGCGGTCTCACGTGCTCCATTGCTATTCTCAACATTCTCGGATGCCATTTTCAAACACTTCCACAAAATAAGGGTTAATTGACATGCAACATATTATCACTATACTCTGACCGACCAATCAAATACCAAATAAACTTAGGTAGGTCATACTAGCGAAGGAATTCCCTATCTCTCCCTCCTAGTTCTAGTCTCACATCTTAGCTGAGGATCATATCCTAAGCTCGATACCAACCGTGACGCCCCCAAAATTAGGTATACGTCACCCATCTTGGGTCGCCACTTACATGGTATGTAATTTAAATACAACTTACTAATATAACTGCCGTGTGCAATACGACATAAAGCGTGAGTTTGAATACAAATATTGTCTACTAGATATTATACAAACTCAAAAGGAGTCCTCATTACAATTATTATCACACTATTTAATGTAATAGTGAGGACTACTAATGCTATCTTCGGGACCATCACTCTTTTCCCCGACTCGTCTCAAATTTATATTCTCATTTCTTGAGAACAAAATGAAAGAAAAAAGGTGAGCTCAACTAGCCCAAGAAGAAATATTATAACTAAGATAATGCGTAATAAATTATCAATAGTCTTCAACAATGTTAAACCGATAAAATACAATAGACAACGGTTTAATCTGCATGGAATACGAAATCCATTAAAAGAGTCAAGTAGAAAATAAAGTCTACTATCTTTTAGGTTTTAAAAGGTTTTCATAAATTTTATCACTAAGACTCGGTTTAATGAATAAACCACAATATCTAATCATCCATGCATACCACGGTCAAGTATTTTCATCAAATTATCAATGGTCAGCGACTATACCGAATCACCCCCGGTCATAATCATACCAAAACTATCCATCATCGCATTACAGGAAGCCACCGAGGACTTTTATCACATCATTTATAACATGCCACGATTATACCGAATGATCCCTCGGTCATAATCATACTAAGTTCATCTACGCACGTAAGCCAAAGATAACATAATATAACATGAGGATGATGACAATGACATAATAATTCAATAAAACAAGTTCACGAATTAATTTATTCGGGAACTAATAACGCTCAAATTGTCAACACGATCATCGCTTTGTAGAGTAAAATTCAAGAATTATCGTAAGAATATTTCCATGAAAAGATCTTTGGATGAAACGCAAATATCAAGAATATTCTACTAATTTCATGGAGTATAGAAGTCAAAGTTTTATTAAACTGGGTATAATAAAGAATGGAATAACAAAGGAAATCACCACGCATGCGCAGATTTAGATGTATAAAGTTATTCCAATGTAATAATAATAATGAGAACCGTGTCGGTGAAATTCACAACCATGCGACGGGATGTTCCAACAAAATAATAAAGATGGAACCCGATCCGGTGTAAAACACACGGATAGGATATTCCAACAGAATGATAAAGACGGAAACCAGTCAAAGGTGTAAAACACACAAACAGGATGTTCCAACAGTAATAATAATAAAGACGGAACAAAGTCGTGGTGTAAAACACATGCATGTGATGCTCCAATAGAATAATAGAAGAATGTCACCAAGTATAGGGTAAACCACTTATACAGATTATGTATAGGGTATGTCTGGCGATACAAAGTTATTCCAATGAATAATAAAGAATGGAATAATGAGAGGATTTCACCAATTATAGGGTATGTCACAGATACAAAGTTATTCCAATGTAATAATAAAGAATGGAATAATAAGAAGTTCTCATGAATAAGAAAGAATAACACCCCTTACTAGTACAACAAATAATATCCCTTACCTTAGAAGAACTGAATATGGAAAAGTGAAGAAGATAATACTTTTCTTCTTTCTCTCTATAGTTTCTCTCTCTAGAGAGTTTCATTGAATTCGTAAGAAATAATGAAGGAATGAGCTTTCTATTTATAGAAAAACCGAGGGTGGCTCTTGGTCTTAACGAAGGGTCAAAATGACTCTTCGTAATATCAAGAGACAACTACTATTATTTGGAGGGGTAATTAACCCTTGGAACACCGAAGAGAAAATTAACTCTTGGTAATATTGAAGGGACAACTACTATTTGCGAAGGGGTAATTACTATTGACGAAGGTAATTACTATTGAAGAAGGTAATTACTATTGACGAAGGTAATTACTATTCACAAAGGTAATTACTATTGAAGAAGGTAATTACTATTGAAGAAGGTAATTACTATTGACGAAGGTAAATACTATTGACGAAGGTAATTACTATTGACAAAAGTAATTACTATTGACGAAGGTAAATACTATTGACGAAGGTAATTACTATTCACAAAGGTAATTACTATTGACGAAGAGACTCTTAGATGATGACATATGGGCCCCCCATAAAATAATCAAACTTACCACAAACGTTTCATAATGAGACTCTTTATATACATCAAGGATTGAATAAATATTACCACAAATCATTTTATTTTAATCAACACATTTTTAATCTTTCAACAATTATTAATCATTTATAACTTGTCGTCTCACATATTATCTGAGATAATCTGTGACAATAATTGAATCAATAATATAAGAGATATGATGCAACACCATCGTGAAAGCAATAATTGAGTATAGCTAAGTGACTTCTCACGTAAGCATCAATAATCAATACTGAGTGCTACTACGCAACCACGCCAGACATCGCATTTACTTTTACCAACCGGGTAGTTCAACAGTTTTAACAGTAACACCTCTCTAGTTATTTTTATAGAAAGATAATTTTGTCGTTTTCTAACTACGATAATACTTCCGTTAATGGGGTCCATCGATCGATTGAGCCAGTCGTATCGAATATTCCCGACAAAAAGAATATTCCCCACCAAACGTAATATTTTATAACAACTTGCTTACTTTGCAAAATTTATAAATATCACCCACAACTATAATATTATATCAAATTTATTCCATAATATTCAAAAATAATATTTATAGAAAATTCATCTTTATTTATAAAAGCTGGGGTCTTACAGTAGAGTACTGTCGAGGCTAAAGGATGAGCGATTGCTGTTTGGGATGAGGCTGATGAATGACTGATGTTAACCCCTTGATTATGTAGATGAGTGACTGTTGTTGAGTGAAGAAGATGTGGTGATGAGGCGATGAGTGAAGGCCGACCTGAAGAGAAATCAAAACCCTAAATAAGGGAAAATGGTTTACCGATTTCACTGAAGGCGATGACGCGAATGAGGAGTAAGGGTGACGGCTGAGAACCCGTATTAACTAACCATACGCCGTAAATTATTTCGGGTATAACCGAAATGTTAAAAACAATCGAATTATCAAAAAAATTTGGTTAAATTATTTCGATTCGATTCGGTAATTATGTTATACTCGTTTTTTCTCAGTCCTATGAATAACTATGATAAATGATGATTTAAGGGTATTATAGATAATTGAGTACTATATTTAATATTTTTTAATCATTATCTTAATTCTTATGTCCACCTCAAAAACGTCAAATAATTAAGGACGAGGGAGTAGTTTCAACCGGTAAATTTAAAGATCTCCGGGCCATGAAGTACTTAGCATTAAGCTTTAGCAAAGTTCAAGAGTTTAGTCACCTGTTCCCGAGGAGGAAGAACTAGGCTTGAGCTCTCCTTTCTCTCCTCTCTCTAGATTAGAGAGATTCTTCAGATAATTAGAGTATCTTCAATAGTAGTAGCAAAATAAATTCTTTAAATTGATATTTGTTGATTTACGTGACAATTTAAAGAGTATTATTTGTTATTTTCATATTTTGTGTCTCATCAGTCTCTTCAATTTGATGAGTTATACATCAAACCCATCAAGCGTGATAAATGTTTTTAGCCTTTAATTATAGATTTGAAGAGTGAGAAGGAGGTTGCAGATTTGAATAGTGAGAATAATGTTTGTTGACCTGCGTGGCAGTTTGAAAAGGCTATTGGAGAGAATTTTTCTGATGTGACTCACCTATTTGAGTATCCTAAAGTGATTGAAAAGACTGTTGGAGATGCTCTTATAGTTATTATGAATGTTATTCGTTATCACTATTATAATGAATATTTAAGAACAAAAAAAAATTGTTTCATAAAAGATTTATCTTTATATATTTTTTTAATAGGAGAAAATGAAATTCATTATAAAATTGGTCTACTTTTGTCAATCTTACATTCTATAAAAAGATTTGTATTTAGGATTACGAATATATATATATATATATATATATATATATATATATATATAAATGTCACTTTTTCAATGCAACCATTTTTCATAGAAATGCAATGCCCTAACAAAACTTGACTAATCTTGCAATTTCATCAAGTTGGAATCCGATAAAATGACATTATTACTATTTAACAAACAACTTTATTGTAGAAAAATGAAATGAATATTCTAGAGAGAGAACAGAGTTTGGTGTAATTGTTTCCTTTTCTTCTCATTAGTCTTGAACAAGAATGACTGAATACACTTTATATAGAAAAACTCTAACTAAACATACTATTCTAAACATTTACAATATTGCCCTTATTGATCATGAATAGTAGAATTAAATGTTGATATCTTATCACCCCCCCCCCCTCAAGTTGGTAGGACTAAACAAGTTTAGAACTCCCAACTTGGCTAATAGAAACTGAAGATGAGCTGCAGTTTGAGGCTTGGTGAGAAAATCAGCAGGTTGATGAGTAGTGGAAATATGATGAGGAAGAATAAGTCCTTGAGAGACCTTTTCTCGAATAAAATGACAATCAATCTCAATATGTTTGGTTCGTTCATGGAGAACTGGGTTTTCAGCTATATGAATAGTAGATTTACTATCAGAATAAAGAAGAACAGGAAGGGAGGTATGAATACCAAAGTCTTTAAGGAGAGCTAAGATCCAAGTAACTTCACAGACTGTGTTAGCCATGGCTCTATATTCTGCTTCAGTAGAGGACCTAGAAACAGTATGTTGTTTCTTATATTTCCAAGAGAGTAAAGAATCTCCAAGCATTACACAATAGCCAGAATTTGATCTTCTAGTCATAGGACAAGTGCCCCAATCAGCATCACAAAAAGCTTGTAATTGAAAGGAGCAAGTAGAAGATGAAAGAAGACCTTGACCTGGTCCAGCTTTAAGATATCGCACCAGCTTCATAGCTGCCTCCATATGAGCCACAGTAGGAGAAGACAGAAATTGACTAAGAATGTGAACAGCATAAGAAATGTATGGTCGAGTAATAGTTAGATAGATGAGTCTACCAACTAGTCTTCTGTAAACACTAGGATTTGATAAAATTTGGCCTGTGTCAAGACTAAGGTTATGTTGATGTTCAATAGGAATTAAACTAGGCTTAGCACCCAGCAGACCTGTGTCAGTAAGGATTTCCAGAGCATATTTTCTTTGATGTAAACAAATGCCAGCAGCAGATCTAGCAATTTCAATCCCTAAAAAATACTTCAATGAGCCAAGATCCTTTACTTTAAACTAAGAATGAAGATAAAGTTGAACTTGAGCCAAAACCTCAGAATGAGTGACAGTGAGGATTATATCATCAACATAGACTAGAAGAACAGTAAAAGATTCTTTTATTTTGAGAATGAACAAAGAGTTATCACTGAGAGACTGTTTAAAATCATAATGTAACAAGGCTGTAGAAAATTTTAAAAACCATTTTCTAGGTTCCTGCTTTAGTCCATAGAGAGATTTGTGAAGTTTACACACTGAATTTGAAGAGAACAGTTCTTTAGGAACATGAAATCCAGGGGGCAAGTCCATATAAACCTCTTCCTGAAGATCTCCATGTAAGAAAGCATTGGTAATATCCAATTGAGAAAGTTTCCATCCTTTAATAGCAACAATAGATAAAAGAAGCCTGACTGTGGTCATCTTTGCAACAGGGGCAAAAGTTTGAAAATAATCCAACCCTTTTGTTTGAGTGAAACCCTTGGCAACTAACCTTGCCTTATACCTTTCCACACTACCATCAGATTTGTACTTGACTTTGAAAATCCATTTACACCCAATAGATTTTTTATGAGGTGGTAAAGACATAATAGTCCAAGTGTGATTTGCCTCCAAAGCATTAAGTTCAACTTGCATAGCCTCACACCATTTTGAATCCTTAACTGCTTGAGAATAAGTTTTAGGCTCAACAATAGTAGAGGTGAAGGCTATAAAATGTTGATATCGGGATGAGATATTGGAACATGTATCATAAAGAGATAAAGGATACTTAGTGGAACAGTGAGAGGAAGAAATACCTAATGAAGATGTCAAAGGTATAGTGGTAGGTAGATTCAGAGGCAAATCTATATAATCTTGAAATTTGACAGGTAAAGTTCTCAGTCTTGAAGGTCTGGACACATGTATGTTGGTTATAGAAGGAGAGGAATTATCTGCAGATTGAGGAATAGAAGAAGGCTGAGAAGATATAGAAGATGGAGGACTGAAATGAGGTGAAGAAGAAATAACAGTATCAGAAATAGAAGGAATAGGAACTGAGAAAGATGTATTTAGATCATCAATAAAAGTAAACCTAGTGTGAAGAACTGGATTAGAAGACAAAACTGCAGATGTTGTAGCATAGGGAAAAATATTTTCATGAAAGACTACATCTCTTGATACAAAGACCCTCTTGGTAGTGAGATCAAACACTTTATAGCCTTTTTGATTAAAAGGATAACCAATGAATATGCATTTGACAGCCCTGGGAGCAAACTTATCCTTTCGTAGAGACAAAGTGGAAGCATAACAAAGACACCCTAGAATTTTAAGATGACTGTAAGTAGGAGATTTTTGAAATAGAAGTTCATAGGGAGTTTTATTGTGCAAACCTTTAGAAGGCATTTGATTAATAAGATATGTTGTTGTAAGAAGACAATCCCCCCAGAAATGAATGGGAAGATGAGACTTAAATCTGATTGCTCTAGCAACTTCTAATAAATGCTTATGTTTTCTCTCAGCAACTCCATTTTGCTGAGGAGTTTCAACATAAGAACTCTGATGAATAATTCCAAGAGTATCAAGTATAGGAGTGAGATCTTTATTAAAGAACTCAGTTTCATTGTCTGACCTTAGAATTTTTACACAACCATCAAACTGAGTTTTTACATAACACAAAAATTTATGTAAAATGGAAGCAACTTGAGATTTTGAAGATAACAGATAAATCCATGTGCATTTTGTTTTATCATCAACAATTGTCAAAAAAAAAGTACAATCGTGATACGTCTTATGTCTATAAGGACCCCATAGGTCACAATGCAACAATTCAAATGGTTTGGAGGCAGTAGTGGAACTAACAGGGAATACATTTCTCATTTGCTTAGCTAAAAGACATACATCACAATAAAAGAAAGAAGTACAACTGGATGGTATAAGATCATGTATAGTTTTGATGACATGAACAGGTGAGTGACCAAGCCTATCATGCCACAGTTGTAGTATTGAAGAAGACTGAGTAGAACAAGTAACATGATTAGAAACAGTAGGAGTAACAAGCTTGTACAGATTTTCCTTTAATCTACCAATCCCTTTCACCTTCTTCATTACAAGGTCCTGAAATAGACCAATATTAGGAAGAAAAGTGATACAACAATTAATGTCTTGACTGAGTTTACTCACTGATATAAGGTTGAATTTAAACTCTGGAACACAAAGGACATCATGTAAAATAATGTCATCAGTGAGTCTAACAGTACCCTTGTGAGTAATAGGAGAGGATTGACCATTAGGAAGATAAATGATAGAATTTATGAGGACAGGATTAAGAAGTAAATCAAATGAGGTAGTAATATGATCAGTTGCACCAGAGTCTATAATCCAGTCACTTGAAACTGAAAAACTAGATAGACATACAGCGTGTGTAGATGGAGAGTCATGAATACCTGTTAGATGAATATTAGTAGTAGAATATAAGTGATTTTGATTGAGTAGAGTCATAAGTTCTTGATATTGAGAAGGTGTAAAAGTGGCAGTTGTGTTGAGAGAGGCAATAGAACCAGGTAACTGAGAAGGAGCAGTTGAAACAGGTGTATAAACATTGAGTGATGAAGAAGCAGTAACCTGAGCAGCAACTATGTTTTCTTTGTCAGACGAGCCCTTGAATTTAAGAGGGAAACCATTCAAGAAATAACATCTATCCCTAGTATGATTGGTTCCATGACAATAGGTGCATTCCAGATTTCCTCTCTTGAATGATTTAGGATCCAATTTCTTGTTACCAAATGTACTTTTTGAAAATCGTGAAATAGACTGATTGTTGTTATTAAACTTGCTGAGAAGAGCTGTAGACTCAGGAATCACAGTCAGTTGTTGACTAGTGTAATTTCTTTGTTTCTCCTCTTGTTGAATAAGAGCTAAAGCTTGATTCAGATTTGGAAGAGGATTCATCATAAGTAGTTGACCTCTTATGTTTGTAAACATATCATTTAGTCCCATTAGAAATGAAGTAACCTTCATATTTTCATCACAAACTTCTTGTAACTTCAAAACACCACAGGTACACTTACAAGTGCATTTAGGAACATGAGTTAGGTTAACTAATTCATCCCAAAGAGTTTTGAATTTTGTAAAATAGGTAGACATAAGCATTGAATTATGTGTTAACGAAGCCAAATCCTTCTTGATCTCATATAATCGAGGACCATTGCTCTGTGTGAGTCAAATGTTTAAATCATTCCAAATATCAGTAGCAAGAGGTATGTAAACAATACTTGAACTGATTTCTGGAGAAATTGTATTAAGCATCCACGAGATCACCATATCATTACATCTCTGCCAATGAATTAGATAAGGAGATGTTTCACCTAGTTGATTGAACTTTCCAGTCACGAAAGTCAGTTTGTTCTTTGCAGATAGAGACAAGGACATTGCTCTGCGCCATTGATTAAAATTGTCTCCAGTTAGGATTTGAGAGACTAAAAATTGACCTGGATGATCTGATGGATGCAAATAGAATGGATGACTTGGATCCAGTACAAGTATTTGATATTCACTTTCGTGAAATTTGTTTGATGAGTCATCTTCTTTGAAGTTCTTTGAAGAAAGAGTTATGATGAAGAAACTATGGATTTTTGGAACGAGTTATTCAGTGAACAGATCGGAGAAAGAAGCTATTGATTTTCAGAAGAGAAAAGAAATCAAAAAATCTGTGTTGATATATAGCTTTGATATATAGCTTTGATACCATGTAGAAAAATGAAATGAATATTCTAGAGAGAGAACAGAGTTTGGTGTAATTGTTTCCTTTTCTTCTCATTAGTCTTGAACAAGAATGACTGAATACACTTTATATAGAAAAACTCTAACTAAACATATTATTCTAAACATTTACAATATTGCCCTTATTGATCATGAATAGTAGAATTAAATGTTGATATCTTATCATTTATATTTTAGGATGGAACAAAAATGTATTGTATTCATAATATTAAAAAATATATATAAGTGAGAATAGAGTAACAAGAAAAGATGGTACCAAGTCCTCTTACTTTAATTTCTAATACTTAACCATATGTATAAGTCTTGAAAATAGGCTTGGTATATCAATGTAAAACTTGATAATTTTACTTTATTCGATCTTACACCAATGTAAAACTTGTTAATTTTACTTGTCTTCTTCATATGTGCGATTTATATTTGTAAAGCCTACTGGTCCGGCTTCTTGATAGTTTCATATATTGTTCATCACAGAGCTGTTATGTTCCCCAAACTTGTATATAATCACGATTATTGGTCCATGTTGTTAGCTAGTAGTAGTAGTAGTAGTAGTAGTAGTAGTAGTAGTAGTAAACACCATGTACAGATTGCATATACATTTTCAACCACTTGCAAGCATTAATTCCAAATTTCATACACGACACAAACTCATTCCATTCATTTTATCTTGCCATGTGCTAACAAAACTCATGCCGAGGAAAGAAGGCGATATGTCATCTGTAAATTCCTCCATACCAACAAGCCAACCATCCAGAATACTAACAAAAAGCAGAAATGGGGCAAAGGGAAAATTGATATAAATGCACATACCAACAACTCAAAATATGGATTGTTTATAGACACCAAATTATCTCCTGTAAATCTGTTACAAATCTAAAAACAATAGGAAAATATCTACTACAAACTAATTTTTCTCAGGTGTGTCGACTCCTCAGGGTCTTGCAATCCCCACAGTTTTGTCTGCTGTTGCAACACCAAAACAGAAGCCCCGCATTTCAGATCACAGGATGCAAGTATTTCTCCTACTGCCCCCAACTCTCCTCGCTCACTCCACTTGTTTAGCTGACACATAATTTGGGACTCGCCATGACGCCTACCAACCAGTACAAGATCATAAGCATTTCCCATTGATCTAATCACCGCAACCACATCCATCCCACCAGACACCACCTCCTCTTGGTACGAAACTCTCTCGCAGCGCAGGGTGTTCAACTTGAAGTCGGTCAATATATTATCATCCAGCATCTTGCTACGTGCCTTACCCCCCACAATGTCCGCAGAATTTGAAGTAGTGAATCGTATTAGACAGACCTTGACATTCGGGTTCTCAGACATGCGTTGGCCATATGCTAATGCCTCTCTATCGTCTGCACCGCCAAAGAAGAGAACAGCTACTCGCTGCAACAACTGCTCTGATATAATGTATCGAGGGTTCTTCAATTTTAAACGATCAAGGAGGACTCCGACAGAGCAAGGAGCCTTCTCAAGCACATTTTTGTTCAGATGCCTAAATGCATAAGAGGTTTGTACCATTTCCCCATAAATCCACTGCTTGTGGAAAGGGATTATAATGAGAATTGTTCTTTTTTCTAGAGCGAGGGAGCACACATCGTTGTGCATTGCTGCGTAAGGCGAAATGCCTTTATAGGAATTATACACCATTACACGGCCGTGGTTTACTTGTTCAAACTTTCTGAATGCAGAGAATATTTGTTCAGACTGTGAAGGATTTGGAGAAGGCTTCTCGCGTTGTCTGTGAGCAATGAGTAGAGAAGTGGAACGACCCATGAGCTTAACAAGGTGGAGAACAACTAGACTAATAGGGCTCTCTTTTGTGGGATTGGATGCTTGGAGGAGGCTGATTACTGCTTGAACATTTTCTGGGCAGTGTAGGCAAGCAAGTATGCGGAGTTCTTCATTGCGTCTGCTATGTAGGATAGTCCTCCTCTTATAAGCAATGTACCTTCTTGAAGGATCATATAGGACCTTTACTAGAGGTGAGACCACTCCTGCTATAACAACCACTGAGATTACCAAAATGGCATAGGATTCTGCTTTCAGTTGCTGCATTAATGTGAATAATATCTAAAGATTAACGTCACTAGACCAAGACAAAAAAAGAAAGTTCAAGCTAGTTCTGCATTTGTAATCTATGCTTGACTACATGCTGAATAGCCCAACTAACTGTAGAAAAGCCCTTTCTAACTATAAAGCAAACAAACTAAATGAAGAAGAGATGAGTAAGAGAGAGACTAGTATATAGAACAACCAAAATCGCTACCAAGGGGAAATGTAAAGTACGATGTGCTAGAAAATTTAATTTGGGGATTACTCTGAACTTTTTCAATTCCGTAAAGACAGCAAGTTGAATGATGCCTTTGGAGTTCATGATAAGAGCAAGAGAGAAGGCATCTCGGAATGGTATCCTGCAAAAAAGTGGGGGCACCATGGTCCCCATAATCTTTCCAACAAATGAAACAAACACAAGAAACTGCACAGCAGCTACATTTTCCAACTTTTGTATTGACAAAACATTTGTTTGTAATCCACAAACAGCGAAAAACAGCGGCATGAGCAACTCAGAAACAAAGCAATCAAGCCTTTCAACTAATGCAGCTCCCAATGGTGGTCCATCCGGTATGACTAATCCCAAAACCAAAGATGGCACAATGGCACTAACGCCAATAAATTCACCAATAAACCCACAAACCAACACAGCAACAAGAACTGCAAATATATAAATCTCCTTCACAGGCTTCCCTTCCGGAGTATGCCTGACTGCCCACCAAGCTGCCGGACGAATTCCAAACACTATAAAAACTAAAAACAGGGCACCTGACATAAAAGACCCTATCGTTACCTTAAATGATGCCGTCGCAGCTATCCTGGCAGCATACTTTATGAACATTACAGCACAGAAGCATACATCACATATAATGGAAGACGAAGATGCTAACCGTCCAATATCCGAATTTAGTATCTTGAGCTCATCCAGAAAGCAAGTAACAACTGGGAATGCGGTAATAGAATGAACTTCTACAACAGATGGTAGTATTTCTAAGATCTCATAGTCCAGAGATGAAAACTTGTAGAGGAGAATGACAACTAAACTAGCCAGTCCGTAAGGAACAAAGAATCCCAAAATTCCTATAACTAAGGCTTTCTTTCCTGATCTAAAAACCATGGTTGGATCAACTTTCACTCCTATTAAGAAGATGAAGAACATGAACCCGAAAGCTGAGAGAGTATCAAGTACCACGTTGCCTTCACTTGGAAATAGCTTGGACAAGAATGCTGCATTCTGCCCAAGTACTGAAGGACCTAGAACTACACCTCCCTGATCAAACATGAATTAATATCCAAAATCAGCAAACACAATTTAATTTCATACCCATCTTTTTTCAAGATCATAATCTTTTTACTTACATTCATGATGTAGTATGCTTATTTAAAAATATAAAATAAAATCACCCTTTACACAGAAAATCTCCAGATATCAGTATTCTGTATGCATGACCCACAAAATTAAAGAAAATAATTAAGTAAATAAAATTAGAGATGCGTATTGTGTATAAAGAGGGGGAGGGAGAGAGAAAAAAAAGAAGCTTACGAGAATTTGAGAAACAATCATAGGTTGGCCAAAAGGCTTGAGAAAGAGGTGAAAGAAGCGGGTAATGATGATGATAAGGCAGAGCTGCAACAAAAGAGAAGGAACGGAGTACGTGAGGGGATCGTCGCCATACCAGATGCCCCTTGAGTTGATATGGTCCAAACTATGGCAACTAAAGGGCATTTTGGAATCCGAGTCGCCGGCGGTGGGTGAATCCATCCTCCTCCTCCACTCCGGTACTTGCGTTTTAACATCAGATCGATCGATCCTTAATAAATTTTAGGGTTTCTTGATTAAATTAGAGGAGATAGGGAGATCTAGAGATAGAATTTCAGAGTAAGGGAGATTATCCCCATTTCCATTTCCAGACATGAAGAGAGACGGATGGCGGAGCTTTACTCTTGGAAAAAAGAACATGAGAATTCAGGACAGGAAGATAGATAGATGGAAGAGTATGACCAAAGAGCGTAAATGATCTTTAAAAAACTAACCAATTGAAACTTGCTAGTATCATTAATTAATTACATCTCATTTCATAAATCATTAATTAATTAATTAGTAGCATATCTCATTTTATAAATTAAGGAGTGTAAAAATGTCAGAATATATGTCTGTTGCATATTAATTTTGTTTTAAAATTATAAATATATTTTGAAATAATAATTTTTTTGAAAAAATTACAATTAAAAAAACGAGTCTAGCCTCGACATATTTATCGTTATTAATGTATTCGGGAAGAATAAAATTATAATTAATTCCTAAGAAATTATTCAAATTTACAAGCTTTCTATATTTTCAATTCTATGCTAAATAGCTAAATATATATTCGTATTTCTTAACGGTCACGTATGTGAGAACAACATGCATGCATGCACGTAAGGCTGCAAAGAGAACGTATTACTTTATCGAATATAAGGAGGGTTATTTACACTTCTTAATATATATATTTTTTAAAAAAATTACAATAAAAGTATATTTGGAAAATATTTATAAAGTTAATATATTTTTATTATTTTATTTACAAATTAATGCATTTGGTATCCCTTTAATTTAGTCGAGTCTTTTAATAGTTTGCTGATATGTCAAATCAATTTTTCAAATGGTAACTATTTTCGATTTTTGTGCATAATACGTGACAATTTGAATTGTATGCCTATTCCATCTGTCGTTTTTCTCTTTTTCAATTGGAAACCTTTATTTTTTAATTTGAGAACTTAGAAATTAACCAAATTTTACTTCTTCTCAGTGTGCCGCCTTTGGTAGTAATATTCCATACGCCGCTGCTTCGCTTGACTTGTTTTTGGGCGTCGCCACTCCATCTTCTTCTTTTCTAGTTGTTGTCGTCGGTGATATTCTTCTTTCATGATTGACGCCGTTTGTGATTTCTTCTGGTTTTGTATAAGATGGTTTCTACGAGAAAGAATGTTGAGAGAATGGTCGACAAGAAGAATTATGGGAAGAGGAAAAGAATTAGGGAGGATGATTCCGTTAATAATGTGAAGAAATATGTCAAGGTTAAGGCTGGTGTGGTAAAGTCCCCAAAGTAGGGGAAGAAGGGAGTGGTCAAATCCCCTTTTAAGGATAAAAAATCGGGGATAATGGTTTCTAAGAAGCCTAAGGAATTGCTGGATTTGGAGTCTGATTTTGAAGATACGCCAAATAAAGTTGGGAATGAAATTGAAGATAATGCTTATAGCCGAAATATTATCCCCCGCCAAAAACATCTTAAGGTGTGCTAGTTTAATTGTTTTTAAGAATTTGAAATCCTTAGTTGTTTATGCCTACTTGTGAATTTGTTTTGAAAATTGGTGATGTCCTAGTTGGTCACTGATTAATTTGTATTGGTTAAAATTGTAAGACCCCGACTTATTATTTAATGAAATTAAATTTTCTCTATTTATTATCTTGAAATAGTAAGGGTTGATTTGATTAATGTGATAAGTTATGGGTAAAATGCGTAATTATTTCAAACAAGCAAATGGTTTTAAAATATTCATTGTTGACGGGGAATATTCGTTTGGTTGTGGAATATTCTTACTGTCGGGGAATATTCGTACGACGGCGCAGCCTTGTGTGGGCCCCATAACGAAAAGCGATTGGATGAAGAAAACGACAAGAATAAGTTGGTTATAAATAACAGGCGTAGTTATTCTAATTATCTTGTTGGAATACCCAATGGATTTAAAACACAAGAGCACCGCATTACACTAATTATTGATTCTTACGTAAGAAGGCACTACTCGATAATTGTTACGGTAATTCTTGTCAAATATTTTATTTTATTGATTCAATAATTGTTTGCGTTGATATTTTATATTACTATTGTTTTAATAATTGTCACTACACGGTATTTTCTATTATCAGACAATAATTCATATTATCTGAATAATATTATTAGATAAAATTATTGGCAATGTCTAGAAAGTTACATACAAGAAGAGGTTTGGTCATCTAATCTAATTGCTGGCGTCGAAGAAGAGAGATCCTTATTGAAAGCCCCTCTTTCCTGGAGAGCTGCTCTGGTTGTCGATAATGTGATTACGTAATATTATTTGTGAATAATTAATTATTGATTTATATGATGAGGAAAATATTGATTTTATGTGGATATAAATGGAGAAAATTTTTTAATGTGACAATTGTTGAAAATTAATATTTTACCTTTTTTCTAATAAAATAATTCAATTAAATATATTATTTTAATAATATATTGATGGTGATATTTTTACAATGAATGTGAGATATATGAGTATATGAGGAGGAAGAGTATTTTTGTGGCATTAAATGATTAACACATGTTTTGTGTGTCGGTAGACCCCAATCTTGACCGAAATTTGATTATAGCCTGTAAATTCGCCCGTTTGTGGATTTCAGTCAATTTCTGTTTTGAATTTGGAAAAACTTTCTTCTGCAAAGTTGTAGAGAATGAAATTTCCTATGGAAAGGACATGTGGTTTGAATTTTTCTGATAAAAGGGCTATTTATTATGAATTATTGAAGTTCTGAAATAATTGATTTTTGGAAGTTTTATTTATTTTTATCAAGGAAAACGTTTTTTCCATTTGAGTGGCACATGTTAATGGTTGAATCAGCTGGTCAGGTGTGTTAAGGAAATTAAGAAAAGTATATTATTATTTTATTAATTTTTCTGCTTTGGTGTTTTAAGCATTTTTCTATAAATAGGGTGCTTAGGTTAGAATTGAAAATCACACCAGAAACTGAAATCTTCTCTCTCTTTCTCTCTCGATATATTGAGCGTATTCGGTGAGTATTTTAATACTTTGAGTGTTCTGCTATCTGATGCAAGTTCAAGTCATACTTTATATCCAGGTGTTTCAATTAAAGTCTTATCTTTTCGAGGTAAGAGATGTTATTTTCTTTTTAAATGATATTATTTTCTTCAATATTATTATGCCGAAATATTGGTTTGAACTTTTAATCAAATTTGGAACTTTTTGTGTCAGGGTTACAATTCACATATACGGCACTATTCATCGAAAAATAAAATTTTTTCCTTTTCGTCCAAAATATCTATTATGGATACTAGCTTTGATTGTATCCATGTTTTGATCATTCTTGAATTTTACTTCACTATGATTATTTATGAGGTATTTTGGACATGAAATAGTCAAATCTGAATCCTTGATATTTATTCTTTTGTTTATTTGGATTCGTTTCATTTAAAATATTTTTCATCATCCTCGATTCCTAAATGATGATATTATTGAATATCTTTGGCTTTTGTAGTGCAAAGATAAATAATTTTATAATGAATATCTTTGGCCCGTAGTGCAAAGATGAACAGGTGTTGAGATGAACATGACCGACTAATGAATATCTTTGGCCTGTAGTGCAAAGATGAATATTTAATTCAAGAAGAATATTGATTGATGTTACAGGGATAAAATATTGATGATGGACTTTTAAATTCATAGATAATTGTAGAATTCATTCTCTACGTAACTCTTCAATGAATTATTATTTCCGCTGCGAATATTGATCTGAAACTTATTGTCTATTATATTCTATCAGATTTTTTCCTGTTGAAAACTGACGATAATTTGTTCTATATTATCTTAGTCATAATATTCTTTACTGGGCTAGTTGAGCTCACCATTTTCCTTGTTGTTCCATTTTTCTTCTCAAGAGGCGAGAATGTAGCGAGTACGAGTCGGGGTGTGGAATGATGGTTCTAGAAGTTGTTTTAGTAGTCCTCACCATTTTTGTAAAATAATGTATTAATAATTGTATTGAGGACATAGTTGGGTATAAATATTGTCTAGATGATAATATTTGTATTTAAACTCACAAATTATATGTTGTATTAATAAAGTTGTAGTTGTTTCTGTACCATGTTATTGACGACTCAGGATGGGTGATGTATACCTATTTTGGGGCGTCACGGTTGGTATCGAGCTTAGGGATATGATCTTTGGCGGAGATCGGGGAATAGAACTAGGAGGGAGAGGCGAGTAAATCCTTCGCTAGTGTGTCCTACCTAGCTTATTTATTTGTTAGTTGGTCAATATATAGGGATATTATGTGATATGTTGATTTATTTAATTAACACTTGTTTTATGGCAGGATTTGAGAATGTCGACTGAGAATGTTAACAATGGAGTAAATAAAACCATGGAGGCGCGCTGTACTTTCACCAATGAGGAGAGCGCAAAGAAGTTTGCAAGACTGCTTCTCCCGTGAACAACGCCAATGAAAGCGAGATGATGAACGACGGGATGTTTAGAAGTTTTTTGCAGTTCATGCAAAATCAGAAGAGGGAGACTCGTGCACAAAATACAGGTAGAAATGATAACAACGCATGATTTGTCACGGCCAAGCGATTCAAAGAGTTGGGACCACGAGTGCAGGGAAAGCCGGATCCGATTAAAGGCGGAGACGTGGGTCAAACAAATTACCAAGATATTCGATGTCTTGGGATGCACGGAAGAACAGAAGGTTCCATTTGCTACTTTTATGTTCCGTAATGAGGCGGATTCATTGGTGGGAATCGTGAAGCGTACCCATCCAAATTTGCACTCAAAGATGTCTCTTGGGAGACGTTTGAATCTGTTCAATGACAAGTACTTTCACGAAAGTATTCATCATTATATGAAGGAAGTGGAGTTTATTAAACTGAAATAAAATAACATGACGGTGTCCCAATACGAGGCAAAGTTTGCAAAGTTGTCGAGTTTGCACCTCATTTGGTGGAGAATGAGGAGCGATTATGGCGGATGTTTTACGAGAGGTTTGAAACCCAAAGATACGTCGGTATCTTATTTCTCATAAATTTTCTCTCTATTCAGATTTTGTCAACAGGGCTCAATTGTTAGAGCGAGATAACGAGTACGGTCAACCGAGGGATCACAACCAGGATCATATTGGAGATAGCAGTCAACAGAATAACGATAACCAATGGAGAAAGAAAAGAGGCGGACAAAAATGGTAACCACTCTGGTGGTAGTCATGGCCATGAGAATAGAAGAAGCGAGTCGGGAGGAGATTTTAAAAAGAGGAGATTCAACAACGACCATATGAAGACGTCAACACCAGTAACAACTTGTTCTAAGGGAGGAGAACGACCACCGGTCGTATGCTACAAATGCGGGAAAGAAGGACATATCAGTCCAAACTGTCCACAACAGTTCAAGGTATGCTATAATTGTGGAAAGGAAGGACATATCGCTCAAGATTGTACGGTAGCGAAATCAAGTCCAGGGGGGACGGTGACTCAAAAGGCTGTCCCAGAAAAGTTAAAGTCAACGGTTCCTGGAAGAGCGTTTATCGTGACTGGTCAAAATGCGAGGAACCCAAACGAGGTGATCACGGGTAAGCTAATCATTAATTCTTGCGAAGTTTATACCTTACTTGATACCGGTGCTACCCATTCATTTATCTCTCCTACTTGTGCTCAACGTTTAAACTTGACTCTAGAGAAATTAGACTTTGATTTATCTGTGGAGACTCCGTTAGGAGAAACTTTTATCAGATCCACTGTTTATAAATCTTTTTTGATTCAAGTTGGCACCATCACCTTACCTGTTGACCTTATCTATTTAAAGATACTTGCTTTTGATGTGATTTTAGGGATTGATAGGTTAAGTACTCATCATGCCAAAATTGATTGCTTTCGTAAGGTTGTTAGTTCTCATATTCCTAACCAACCTGTTGTACGAATTCAAGCAACTAAACCATTAAAATCAATCACTGTCATATCTAGTCATAAAGCTATTCGTTTATTGAAAAGCGGAAGTCGATTTTTCTTAGCCCATGTTATGGATTTGAATAAAGACACGTCGATTTGAATAATATTCTGTTGTTAGTAAATTTTCGACGTGTTTCTGAAGAACTTCCGGTCTACCCCGAGCGTGAAGTTGAATTCTTTATTGATCTTGAACTGGTACAAAGCCCATTTCTAAAACCCCATATCGAATGACACTTATTGAACTCCGGGAGTTAAAGGTCCAACTACAGGAGTTGTTGGACATCGGTTTCATTCGGATCTAGTACATCTCTTTGGGGTGCTCTGTTTTATTTGTAAAGAAGAAAGAGCGGGAGTATGCGACTTTGTATTGACTATCGAGAATTGAACCATGTTACCATCAAGAATAGGTATCCGCTTACCTCGTATTGATGACTGTTTGACCGATTTCGCAAAGGAGCACAAATCTTTTCAAAAATCGATCTTCGTTCGGATATCATCAGTTGAAGATTTAGGCGAGGATATTCCAAAGGCGCCTTTAGAACTCGATGACGGGCATTATGAATTCTTAGTCATGTCTTTTGGATTGACTAATGCTCCTGCTGACTTTCATGGATATGATGGCGAGTATTCAAGGATTATTTAGATCGGTTCGTTGTTGTCTTTATTGATGACATCCTTATATATTCCAAAAGCCGTGAAGATCATGAGCACCATTTGAAGTTGGTACTCCTAAGGCTTCGTGAAAACAAGTTATATGCCAAGTTGAAGAAATGCGAGTTCTGGCTAGAGGAAGTAGCATTCCTTGGGCATGTGGTGTCTAAACATGGAGTATCTGTCGACCCGGTGAAGATTGAAGCAATACAAAGTTGGGAGCAACAAAGTCGCCGATCAAGAAAGCACGTAGCTTTACAGGCCAAGCTGGTTATTGTCGGAGATTCGTGGAAGGGTTTTCTCGAATTGCTACTCCATTAACTCAGCTAACTCGGAAGGATACAAAATTCGTTTGGAGCGAGGAATGCGAGAAGAGTTTCCAAGAGCTTAAGAGGAGACTTCTTTCGACACCTGTTCTAACAATACCATCTGGTTCGGATGGATTTGTTATCTGCAGCGATGCTTCGAGCAAAGGGTTAGGATGTGTTCTCATGCAACGTGGGAAAGTCATAGCCTATGCCTCGCGACAACTTAAAGAATATGAGAGGAATTATCCTACTCATGATCTAGAGTTGGCAGCAGTCGTCTTCGCGCTAAAGATCTGGAGGCACTATCTATATGGGGAGAAAGTGGAGATATATTCAGACCATAAAAGCCTCAAATATTTCTTCACTCAAAAGGAACTCAACATGCGGCAACGACGTTGGCTCGAGTTGTTGAAAGATTACGACCACACTATTCAATACCATCCTAGAAAAGCGAACGTGGTAGCTGACGCGTTGAGTAGAAGATCATATGCAGGAACGAGTGAGATGATGTCAAGTATACGCATAGAGCCAACTTTAATAGAAAAAGTTAAGGAGGCTCAAGCCACCGACCCGGAGCTGATGCGTATGAAGAAGAAAGTACAAGAAGGTGCTATTCCGGAAGCGAGAATCGATGAAGAAGGAATACTTCGAGTCCACTCTAGACTTTATGTTCCTAACGACTCTGATTTGAAGTACAAGATTATGATGGAGGCACACAATACACCATTTACGATCCATCCTGGAAGTACCATAATGTATCGTGATCTTCGACATACATTTTGGTGGAAAAATATGAAGAGAGAGATTGCAAAGTTTATCTCAACGTGTTTAACTTGTCAACGTGTAAAGGCGGAGCATCAAGTACCTAAGGGTCCATTGCAACCACTTGAGATTCCGAAATGGAAGTGGGAACACATTACCATGGATTTTGTTACGGGTCTTCCTACAGTTTCTCAAGGTATCGATGTTATTTGGGTTATTGTTGATAGATTAACCAAGTCTGCTCATTTCTTGCCGATACGGGAGACTTATTCCCTTGAACGTCTTACTCATATGTATATAAATGAGATTGTGAGATTGCATGGAATTCTAGTATCCATAGTTTCGGTTCGTGACCCAAGATTTACTTCAAGATTTTAGGTTAGCTTGCAAAAAGCTATGGGCACGGATTTACGATTTAGTACGGCATACCATCCTCAAATGGACGGACAATCAGAGAGGACTATTCAAACTCTTGAAGATCTATTAAGACTTTGTGTCCTAGATTTCAAAGGGAGTTGGGATAAGTATTTACCATTGGTGGAATTCTACTACAACAACAGTTATCAGACAAGCATTGGTGTGGCCCCATTTGAAGCATTGTATGGACGAAAGTGTCGTTTTCCAGTATGTTGGGACGAGGTGAGTGAAGCAACATTGTTGGGACCCGAGTTGGTACGTATGACTACGGAAAAGATCCAAATGATTCGACAACGTATACAAACGGCACAAGATCGATAAAAGAGTTTTGCGGATCTTCATCGAAAGGACATGGAATTTAGTATTGGGGATCATATATTGTTGCATGTTGCCCCATGGAAGGGAGTTACAAGATTCGAGAAGAGAGGAAAGCTCAATCCATGATTTATTGGTCCATTTCAAATTCTTGACCGAGTAGATAATGTAGCCTATAGACTCGCGTTACCTCCGAGTATGTCTCGTGTTCATAATGTGTTTCACATATCTATACTTTGTAAATATGTGAAAGACCCGTACCACGTTATTGAGTTAGAACCAGACGAGATAGCCGAAGACTTAACGTACGAAGAGGTACTTGTCAAGATCTTGGATAGGAAGGAGCATGTCCTACGCACAAAGGTCATACCACAAGTTAAAGTTTTGTGGAGGAACCATGCTATAGAGGAAATGACACGGGAGTTAAAGCGTAAATGAAAGCGAGGTATCCTCACCTTTTCGAAACACCAGGTACGTACGTCAATTTTGAGGATGAAATTTCATAAGGAGGGGAGGTTGTAAGACCCCAACATATTATTTAATGAAATTAAATTTCCTCTATTTATTATCTTGAAATAGTAAGGGTTGATTTGATTAATGTGGTAAGTTATGGGTAAAATACGCAATTATTTCAAACAAGCAAGTGGTTTTAAAATATTCATTGTTGACGGAGAATATTCGTTTGGTTGTGGAATATTCTTACTGTCGTGGAATATTCGCTGACGATGCAATGACCTTGTGTGGGCCCCATGTGAAAAGAGATTGGATGAAGAAAGCGACAAGAATAAGTTGGTTATAAATAACAGGCGTAGTTATTCACATTATATCTTGTTGGAATACCGGTTGTTAAAACACAAGATAGACACAAAGTATTACACCAATTATTGATTCTTACGTAAGAAGGCACTACTCAATAATTGTTACAGTAATTACTGTTCAGTATTTTATTTTATTGATTCAATAATTGATGCGTTGATATTTTATATTACTATTGTTTTAATAATTGTCACTACACAATATTTTCTATTATCGGAACAATAATTCATATTATCTGAATAATATTATTAGATAACATTATTGGCAATGTCTAGAAAGTTCTGTCTAAGGAGAGTTTTGGTCATCTAATTGTGCGCAAGTAAGGAGAGATCCTTATTGGAAAACCCCCTCTTTCTTGGGAACTGCTTGATTGTCAGTAATGTGATTCTGTAATATTATTTGTGAATAATTAATTATTGATTTATATGATGAGAAAAATATTGATTTTATGTGGATATAAATGGAGAAAGTTTTTTAATGTGACAATTGTTAAAAATTAATATTTTATCTTTTTCTAATAAAATAATTCAATTAAATATATTATTTTAATAATATATTGATGGTGATATTTTTACAATAAATGTGAGATATATGAGTATATGAGTATATGAGGAGGAAGAGTATTTTTGTGGCATTAAATGATTAACACATGTTTTGTGTGTCGGTAGACCCCAATTCTTGACTGAAATTTGATTATAGCTTATAAATTCGCCCGTTTGTGGATTTCGGTCAATTTCTATTTGGAATTTGGAAAAACTTTCTTCTGTAAAGTTGTAGAGAATGAAATTTCCTATGGAAAGGACATGTGGTTTGAATTTTTCTGATAAAAGGGCTATTTATTATGAATTATTGAAGTTCCGAAGTAATTGATTCTTGGAAATTTTATTTATTTTTATCAAGGAAAACGTTTTTTCCATTTGAGTGGCACATGTTAATGGTTGAATCAGCTGATCAGGTGTGCTAAGGAAATTAAGAAAAGTATATTATTATTTTATTAAATTTTTTGCTTTGGTGTTCTAAGTATTTTCCTATAAATAGGGTGCTTAGGTTAGAATTGAAAATCACACCAGAAACTGAAATCTTCTCTCTCTTTCTCTCTCGATATATTGTGCGTATTCTTGTGAGTATTTTAATACTTTGAGTGTTGCTATACGTTGCAAGTTCAAGTCATAGCCTTTATATCATAGGTGTTTCAACTAGTAAGTCTTATCTTTTCGAGGTAAGGGATGTTATTTTCTTTTTAAATGATATTATTTTCTTAAATATCATTATGCCGAAATATTGGTTTGAACTTTTAATCAAATTTGGAACTTTTTGTGTCGGGGTTACTATTCACGTATATGACACTATTCACGTATACGGCACTATTCATCGAAAAATAAAATTTTTCCTTTTCGTCCAAAATATCTATTATGGATACTAGCTTTGATTGTATCCATGTTTTGATCATTCTTGAATTTTACTTCACTATGATTATTTATGAGGTATTTTTGGACATGAAATAATTTGAAATACTGAATCCTTGATATTTATTCTTTTGTTTCCTTGGATTCGTTTTCTTTTAAAATATTTTTCATCATCCTCGGTCCTAAATGATGATATTATTGAATATCTTTGGCCTGTAGTGCAAAGATAAATGATTTTATAATGAATATCTTTGGCCCGTAGTGCAAAGATGAACAGGTGTTGAGATGAACATGACCGATTGATGAATATATTTGGCCTGTAGTGCAAAGATGAATATTTGATTCAAGATGAATATTGATTGATGTTACAGGGATAAAATATTGATGATGGACTTTTAAATTCATAGATAATAGTAGAATTCATTCTCTACATAACTCTTCTATGAATTATTATTTTCGCTGCGAATATTGATCTGAAACTTGTTGTCTATTATATTCTATCAGATTTTTTCCTGTTGAAAACTAATGATAATTTGTTCTATATTATCTTAGTCATAATATTCTTTACTGGACTAGTTGAGCTCACCATTTTCCTTGTTGTTCTATTTTTCTTCTCAGGAGGCGAGAATGTAGCGAGTACGAGTCGGGGTGTGGAATGATGGTTCTAGAAGTTGTTTTAGTAGTCCTCACCATTTTTGTAAAATAATGTATCAATAATTGTATTGAGGACATAGTTGGGTATAAATATTGTCTAGATGACAATATTTGTATTTAAACTCACACTTTATATTTTGTATTAATAAAGTTGTTGTTTCTGTACCATGTTATTGACGACTCAGGATGGGTGATGTATACCTATTTTGGGGGCGTCACAAAAATGGTTATGTACCTTCCAAGTGGAGGTTTGGTTACTATTATATTCTGATTTGGTTACTAGATACTTTTTGACTTTACAAAAGTTAATTAAATTGGTTTTGGTAACCTGTTAATTGTGTTTGGTTACTAATGCTAATATATTTGGATACTGCTGATTGTATAACTATTGAAATAAGTTTTGTTACTATAGAGTTGTAGTGTAATTACTGTTTAATTTATATTTGTTAAAATGGTTATGTACCCTCCAAGTGGAAGTTTGGTTACTATTATATTCTGATTTGATTAGTAGATACTTTTTGACATTATAGAGTTTGATTAAATTGGTTCTGGTAACTTTTTGATTGTGTTTTGTTACTAATGCTAATATATTTGGATACTGCTGATTGTATAGCTGTTGAAATTGGTTTTATTACTATAAAGTTGTAGTGTGATGACTGTTCGATTCTGATTTAGTTACTGTGTACGTTATGTTAATGCAGATGTTCATTATTATTTTTTAGTAATGCAGATTCGATTTGGTTATTTACTTTAATGTGTTTGATTACTTTGGTTTAATTTGATGTTGTGAGTATTTTGCTTGTTTTTATATGGTAATTTATTGTATTTGCAGATTTAGGATCTATATTGCCAGGAACGCCATCGCAATTTCATTGTAAAAATTATTTATTGGTCTGACATGGAAGTGCCCAGTGTCATTATGAAGAAATTGACAGAAGATCAGTTGGAAAAGTTCAAGTTGACTTATTTTAGGAACTTTGTAGATATTGGGGAGCCCCAAATATTTTCACAAATAATACATCAGGCTTTGGTGAGAGGAGGTGATCAAACGAGCAAGGGGGATATATGGTTTTTTTTTGTGAGAAAAGGGTAAGAAGATTCGGGTTGTCAGAAATTTTTTTAATTTATGGTTTGAGTTGACAAGGAAATGAAGATATTTCTGCATTCAAGGGAATGGAAAATCATTTAGTGAAAAAGTTTTTTGGAGATGAGGTTGTGACCCGTACTAGTATCAGGAAGATATATTGGAGGGCTTTATTTGATGATGAGGAGAAGGCTGTCAGGATGTCTATTATATTCTTGGTTTGTAATTTCCTACTAGCTACTGTTTCAGATAATTATGTTGATGGGGTATTGATTAACTTTCCCTCTTATGACGACCTTAATAGTTATCCGTGGGAAAAATGTGCCTTTGAACAGACAAAAAATTCTTTATCGATTGTTGTTAAGGGACATTTAAATAAGGGCATGAATGAGGGTGTTATATACAACTTTTACAAGGATAATTATAGTAAATCTTATAAGTTGAATGGATTGCCCTATATTTTCCAAGGTTTCTTATTTGAAACCATTCCTACTCTTAAAGTCTGGGGTTTCTATATTGATGAACATCTGTCAGAAGTTAGATTATTTAAATGGAAGGAATTAGGGAAAGCTCCCAAAAATGACAAGTTGAATGATTTAGTGTTTGGTTCTAGACAGGTACGCCGGTTACTATTAAAATTATATTTGGTTACCTTTTATATATATATATATATATATATAGTTACTGATTTTAATTTATTATTTATCGTGTACTATTTTTTTTCTTTAATTGTTCAATATTTTTGAGATGTTATATTTATTGTTCTCACTCTGTTTCATTTGAGGATACAAATGTCATTCCTACAGCTGATGAAAAGGATCGTTTGGATTTAGGTGGTTTAAACTTTTTTAATAGAAATGATAGTGGCTCTAATGTTGTTGATATGAAAGTGGATAAAACCAGGAAGGGTGGAGATTTTGGGTTTTCACTTTCTGATGTCAAAAATATTATTGATGCACGGATAAGGCCTTTGGAAAAGAAGGTGATTAAAGTTAAGAAAGAGATTGAGAAGTTGAGGGTTGATTTAGAGGATGAATTGCATGCTTTCCATATCGAGATTTGCATGGACATAAGAAAGATTCTGAGAAATCAGCTACGTGGCCGCCCTAATGTTAATGAATGTGAGAATGAAGGTGATGATGATGATGATGATGATGGTTTGGAAGGTAATGAGTTGGATGATGATGATGCTAGTAATAGTAATGAGTTAGATGATCATGTTATATCTGATGAGTCCGATGATGTAGGCAATGGTTTGGATGTTGCAAACCAGTTTAATATAAAAACTAATAATGATATTGGTGGTATGGGTGGGTTCATAGTGATGAAGATGATGACAAGGTTAAACATATTTGTTTGTTTTTTTCTGTGTTATATGTTTTTGTTTTATTGATTATTTAGTTTTTTTTTATTTATAGATTGGCAAGAACAATGACAACCTAACTTTTGGATATTTTAAGCCAGACTTCTGGAAAGAACTTGTTATTTTTACCACTACTTGTTATTGTTTTTCTGTATTATATATTTTTGTTTTATTGATTAATTAGTTTTTTTTATTTTTACAGATTGACAAGAATAATGACATACCAATTTTTGATATTTTAAGCCAGACTTCTGGGAAAGAGCTTGTTGTTTTTATCCCTACTGAGCTTCTATAGCATTAAAAACTGACTTTTTATAACCGATTCGTTTTTAATTCGCTGAAGAGATAGACAGTATATATATATATATATATATATATATGTGTGTGTGTGTGTGTGTGTGTGTGTGTGTGTGTGTGTGTGGCTCCCCCAAAATAGGTATACATCACCTATTCTGAGTCGCCAAATACATGGTATAAAATACAAATACAATCTTTAAAACACAATAAGAGAGCATGAGTTTTAATACAAATATCGCTCTTCAGACAATATCCACTCTCGTAATAAGTCCTCATTACATTTATTGTCACACTATTTAACAGAATAGTGAGGACTACTAATACACCATCTAGGACCATCACTCCATTCCCCGACTCGTCCCAGCTACGTTCTCATTTCCTGCAGAGAATAGTGAAAGAAAGGGTGAGCTCAACTAGCCCAGTAAGAAATATTATGACTAAGATAATGCAAAATAAATTATCATTAGCCTTAAACAGTGTTAAATTGATACAATATAACAAACATCAAGTTTAACTACAGCGGATCAAGCAATCCAATAAAAGAGTCAAATAGAGAATAAAATCTACTATTTTTTATGATTTAAAAAGTTTTTCATCACTTTTATCGCTAAGACTCGGCTTAATAAATAATCCACATCATCGAATCACCCCTGCACTACGGCCAAGGATATTCTTTAATATCACGACCACAAATTATCCATGCACTACAGGCCAAGGATATTCGTGTATTCATCAATGGTCATGATCATGCCAACAACTGTCCATCAATACACTACGGGCCAATGAGGACTTTTATCATATCATTTGTAACATTACGGTCATGATTACACCGAATAATACCTGGTCATAATCATACCAAGTCCATCTATGCATTACAGGCCATAGATGACTTTCAAAAAAATATAAACATAAGGATGATGACAATGATATAAGAATTCAATAAAACAAGTTCATTTAATTAATTTATTCAGAACTAATAACGCCCAAATTGTCAACATGATAATCGCTTTGTAGAGTAAAATTCAAAAATGCTCGTAAGAATATTTTCATGAAAGATATTTGGATGAAGCTTAAATATCAAGGATATTCCACTAATTTCATGGAGTATAGAAGTCAAAACTTTAACCAACCGAGTATAATAAAGAATGGAATAACAAAAGAAATCACCACGCACATGCAGTACTTCGCAGACAAAAGTTATTCCAATGAATAATAAATAGCGGAACCAAGTCAGCGTAATACATGCACCGGCTGTGATATTCCAACAAGATAATAAAGAATGGAATAAGAATGAAATCACCATGCATGCGGTGCCTTAGATGAGACAAAGTTATTCCAATAGAATAATAAATAACGGAATCAGTCCCACAGTAAAACACATGAGATGTGATATTCCAACAGAATAATAAAGAGCGGAACCAAGTCCCAGGTGAAACGCATGCATGGATGTTCCAATGAGAATAATAAAGACGAAACCAGTCCAAAACAGAAATGCATAGGCAGGATGTTCCAAATGAATAATAAAGAATGAAATAACAATGTAAATCACCAAGTATAGGTAGATCACAGATACAAAGTTATTCCAATGTAATAATAAAGAATGGAATAACAGAAGTTCTCTTCATGAATAAGAAATAAATAATATCCCTTACCGTAAAATAAACTTGATATCAAAGTAGTGAAGTAACAGAAAACTCTTCTTCTTTCTCTCTATAATTTCTCTCTATAATTTCTCTCTCTAGAGTTCAGTAAATTCGTAAGAAAATAATGAAGGAATGAGCTTCTATTTATAGAAGAATGGACTGCATAGTAACTAATTCATGAACGGTCCAGATTGATTTACTTTTAATCAGACGATCCATATTTAAAGCAAAATCTTTTAAATAAAATATATTATATATTATATATATTAAATATATATATATATCATGTGTAAAAATTTTCACGGGATACACTCCCGTGATCAGCCTTACCAATTTTTCAACTAAATTACATATATATAAATATAATAATAATAATAATGTAACTCCTCTTTTCCAAGCAATCATTCCCCTTTTTTCTTTGATTTGTCGTGAACTTCCCCCACCATCCTCAAAACATGTGATAAATTATATATATATATATATATATATATATATATATATATATATAATGATAATAATTGTACTCCCTCTCCGTATAAACCAAATCTTCCTTCCCCCACCCAAATTGACAACTTTGACAACTTTACTTATATATATAATATATATAAATACATACCTTATATATATATATATAATTCTTATATATATATAAGTAATAAAACAAAACTGAGATAATTTCTCACATAAGCATCAATAATCAATACCATGTGCTACTATGCAACCACGCGTATTACTGTACTTTTATCACTAAGTAGTTTAACAGTATTAATGGTAAAACTTTCGCCGTTATTTTCAATAAAATATTTTTGTCGTTTTTTCAATCCGACAATAATTCCGTTAATGAGGTCCACTTAATGATTGTACCGTCGTTTAATATTCTTCTCGACAAAAAGAATATTTCCACCAATCGAATATAATATGACAACTTGAATACTTTGCAAAATTTGTAAATATTACCCACAACTATAACATTATATTAAATTCATTTCATAATATTCAAAAATGATATTTATAGAAAAAAAATCATCTTTATTCATAAAAACTGGGGTCTTACAATATATATATATATATATATATATAAAAGTTGGATTATCAAGCAAAGGACAAAATGTTTCTCCACAAGCCAGACTCATAAATAAGTTAATATGCGAACAACATTATTGTCTACAGACTAAAAGACAATTTGTACCTTAAACTTTACACTTATGTTGACTTTTTGCACCCCAAACCCAAAAAGGTGTCTAAGTACACCCCCAAACTTCAATTAAGCATAACAAAAAGCATACTTTCGTCAATTAACCGGTCAAAAGTGACCAGCTAAGGCACACGTGTGAATCTGTAAGGGTGTTTAAGTTTTTTCCTTCTTATCTTCTCCAACATTTTTCCAATCTTATTTATACTCATCATCCAAGCTGAGACACAAAATGGAGACCCAGTTTATCATTATCCTCAGGCTCTGCATTTCTGCCCTTCTCGAATCCTTTTTCTCTCTCTTCTTTCCCTCCTCCATCAACAACAACAATAAGAAGCTCCCGTCGGCTCTTCTCTGAATCCTAGGCATCCTCATCCGTATCCAGATCATGATGTGTGTTGGTTTAGGGTTGAAATGGATGTATCGATTATTCCTACATTCCGACACTTTTTCCATTCGGCCCACCAGTTCTTCCCTTCCCTCCTCCTCCTCCTCCTCCTCCTCCATTTCGGCCCACTATTTCGTCATCTTCCTTTATTGGTTTGGGGGGTAATGTTCTGGTGTGGAAGATCTGTTGTAGGCCTTTATTTTGGGATTTTGGATCTTAATGGTTGTTGGTGTCTGGGGTTTGAAAGATGGTTTCGTTCAAAACTGGTTGTGTGGATTTTCTGTTCATCTTTGTCATTAAGCAGTTCTTATTTTGTTCTCACTGGAACTTCGGTTCATCTAGTCATGGGTCTTTGTTTTCAGTGATCTCTTGTCCTTCACGAATGAGGCTTGTTTGTCCAAATTGAATTTAATGTTAGGTTATTGCTGTATTGTAAGACCCCAAATTTTATGAAGTGAAAGTATTCAATTTTTTTATAATTATTATTGGGATAAATCGCTTTTTGGTCACTGTACTAGGGTTCTGTTTTCATTGTGGTTACCAAAACTTTTTTTATTACAATCGAATAACTGTACTCTCAAAAATTACAAAATGGTCATTACTTAAAATTTTAAATCTAAAAAAAGCAGACGGGAAAAAGTCGATTTGCAAGTTGGACCCTTTTTTTGCTTATGTGGAGGCTGGAGCAAAGAAATGCCATATCACTTCTCATCTCTTTTATCTTTAAACAAAGTAGAATGGTAAAATTTATTATCTTTAAATAATAATAATAATAATTTCAAAATATTAGTAATAGTAATAATAATAATTTTGAAATAATAATAATAAAAATATTATTAATAATAATTTTAAAATAATAATAATAATAATAATAATAATTTTTAAAATTTAAAAAATTAAAAAAATTATATAAACTATAAAAATATTTTTATATGAAGTCGATGTGTATTTAAAAATAATATTTTATTATTTTATTAATTTAAATTATTTGAAATAAGGGTAAATTTGACAAATCATTATTTATTCTCCATTAAAATAAAAAATGAATTTCATACAAATTTGTAGGAACAAAACCCCAAATACAATTCATTTTATAAAATTAAAATTTTATAAAATTAATTTTTATTATTATTATTTAAAATTATTAATAATATTATTTTGAAATTATTATTAATACTATTATTATTAAAAATTATTATTATTATTTTAAAATTATTATACAATACTATTAATTTTACTCCGAAGTTCTACATATTATTAAAATTATTATTATTAATAGTATTTTATTATTATTATTATTATTGAGTCAATAATTTCAACCTTTTTTTCTTGTTTTGATAGGCAATTAAAATTTTTATAAATTAACACGTCAAAATTGAGTGAAACCAAATTTATTAATAATTTACCAAGAAATGACTCCAAACGAAGATGCTGCTGCTATAGCGACAAATTCATATTAATATAAATATCTGAAATAAAAGAGTTTAAAATTTTATCTTAATTATTATTTATATTTAATATTATTATTTTTATTTTTATATTTATTATTAATATTTTTAAATAATAAAAATTAATTGTCTTGTATTATAGAACTTTGAGTAAAATTAATATTTTAAAATAATAATAATAATAATAATAAAATAATAATAATAATAATAATTTTAAAATAATAATAATAATAATTTTATAAAATTAATTGAATTTAGGGTTGCATTTCTACAAATTTGTATGAAATTTGTTTTTATTATTTTAATAGAGAATAAAAAATGATTTGTCAAATTTATCCTTGCTTAAATAATTTAAATAAATAAAATAATAAAAATATTATTTTTAAATACACATCAACTTCATATAAAAATATTTTTTTAATTTAAATAATATTTTTAAAATTTTTAAATTTTAAAAATTATTATTATTATTATTATTATTATTTAAAATTATTATTATTTAAAAATTATTATTATTATTATTAATATTTTTATTATCATTATTTCAAAAATATTATTATTACTATTATTTTAAAATTATTATTATTATTATTATTTAAAGATAATATATTTTTCCACTCCACTTTGTTTAAAGATAAAAGAGAAGAGAAGTGATATGGTATTTCTGTGCTCCAACCTCCACGTAAGCAAAAAAAAAGTCCAACTTGCACAGTTAGCTTGTTCGTCCGTTTTTTCGGACGAAAATTTTAAGTAATGACCATTTTGTAATTTTTGAGAGTACAGTTATTCGATTGTAACAAAAAAAGTTTCAATAACCACAATGAAAATCAGACCCCAGTACAGTGACCAAAAAGTAATTTATCCCAATTATTATTTTATTTAGTAAATGATTAAATTGATAAAAGGTTAAAGTTAAGGGTGATATTTGAAAATTTTGCAAGTAAGCAAGTTGATATATAGATGTGTCGGAGAATATTCGTTTGGTCGAGGAATATTCTTTTGTCGGGAAATATTAGTTCGACGACACCATCATTGGTGAACCCCACAACGGAATAATTATCGAATATAGAAAATGTAAGACCCCAAATTATTAATAAATGAAATTTATTTTCCTCTATTTATTATTTTGAAATAGTAAGGGTTGATTTGATTAATGTGGATAGTTATGGGTAAAATATGCAAATATTTCGAATAAGCAAGTGGTTATAAAATATTCATTATTATCGGGAATATTCGTTTGTGTCGTGGAATATTAAATGCTGTGGGGAATATTAAATTTACTGACAGTAGCAGATCTTTTGTGGGCCCCATAACGAAAAGCGATTGGATGAAGAAAGCGAAAAATATAAGTTGTTTATAAATAACTCACAGAATCAAGTATCAGATTATCTTTGTTGGAATACCCGGTGGTTAAAACACACTAATAATGCGTTGTTGAAAGAAAGATACTGCGGTATTGCACCAATTATTGATTCTTACATAAGAAGGCACTACTCAATAATTGTTACAAGTAATTCTTGTCAAAGATCTTATTTTAATGATTCAATAATTTTGCGATTGATATTTTATATTCGTTGTTTCAATAAATTGTTATTACACATTATTTTCCATTATCAGAGCAATAATTCATATTATCTAAATAATATTATTGGATAACATTATTGGCAATGTCTAGAAAGTTACGCATCTAAGGAGAGGTTTTCGTCACCTAATTGCTTGGCCAAGTAAGGAGAGATCCTTATTGGAAAGCCCCCTCTTCCTGTGAACTACCGCGGCACAAGATCTTGTGATTCTATAATATTATTTATGAATAATTAAATATTAATTTATATTATGAGAAAAATATTGATTTTATGTGGATATATATGAAGAAAATTTTAATGTGACAATTGTTGAAAATTAATATTTTATCTTTTCTCGATAAAATAATTCATTTAAATATATTATTTTAATAATATATTATGCGGTGATATTTTATAATGAATGTGGGATATATGAGTATATGAGTAAGAAGAGTATTTTTGTGGAATTAAATGTTTAACACATATTTTGTGTGTTGGTGGACACAATTATCGATAGAAATTTGATTATGCTTTATAAAATCGCTTTGATTTGTGGATTTCGGTTAATTTCATTTGGAATTTGGAAAAACTTTCTTCCGCAAAGTTGTAGAGAATGGAATTTCCTATATGACGGAATCTGAGTTTCAATTTTTCGATAAAAGAGCTATTTATTATGAATTATTTAAGTTTCAGTAGTCTCAAATAATTGATTTTAGAAGTTTTAATTATTTTAAATAAGAAAAACGTTTTTATTAATTTTTGGGAGGTGGGCTACATGTGTGGCTGATCTTGGATTAAGAAACATAATGCGTAGGAAGTTTTAGAAAATAATAATAAATATTTTAATAAATTTTATACTTTGGTGTTCTAAGCATTTTTCTATAAATAGGGTGCTTAGATTAGAATTAAAATCACAATTTAAAGCTGAAGTTTTCTCTCTATATTATCGGCGTATTCTTGTGAGTATTTTGAGTATACTTTGAGTATTGCTATACTGATGCAAGTTCAAGTCATAGCTTTATATCAGGTGTTTCAACTGTAAATCTTGTCTTTCGAGGTAAGGGATGTTATTTTATTCTAAAATGATATTATTTCTTCAATATCATTATGCCGAAATATTGGTTGGAAATTTTATCAAATTTGGAACTTTTTCATGTCTGGGTTACTATTCATAAGTTACTATTCACGAGTTACTATTCATGAGTTCTTATTCACGATTTATTATTCACGAGTACTATTCACGAAGCATGAAGATGTTTTTTTGTGAAATTTCTATCTTTTGGTGTGGAATTACTATTCACGATATCAAGACTATTCACGATACTCTGACTATTCACGAATACGACACTATTCACCGAAAAATGAAATTTCTTCCTTTTCGTCCAAAATATCTATTTTGGATACTAGCTTTGATTGTATCCATGTTTTGATCATTCTTGAATTTTACTCCACCGATTACTTATGAAGTATTTTTGAACTTGGATTGTTTAAAATATGAATCCTTAATATTTGTTCTTTTGTTTCCTTTGGATTCGTTTCCTTTAAAATATTTTCATCATCCTCGGTCTAAATGATGATATTCTTGAATATCTTTGGCTTGAAGTGCAAAAGATGAATGATTTCTTGATGAATATCTTTGGCCCATAGTGCAAAGATGAACAAGTGTTGAGATGAACACCGATCGATTAATATCTTTGGCCCGTAGTGCAAAGATGAGCAGTGTTTAGATGAACATGACTAATGATGAATATCTTTGGCACGTGTAGTGCAAAGATGAATATTTGATTCGGATATATATTGATTGATGTTACAGGATAAAATATCGACGATGGACTTTTAAATTCATATATATGAAGATAGTAGTTTGCATTCTCTACTTAACTCTTCTAATGAATTATTATTTCACTGCTAAGATTGATTTAAAACTGTTTGTCTATTGTATTCTATTAGATTTTTCCTGTTGGAGACTAACGATAATTTGTTGTATATTATCTTAGTCATAATATTCTTCTTTGGGCTAGTTGAGCTCACTCTTTTCCTTTTTGTTCCATTTTTCTTCTCAGGAGGCGAGAATGTAGCGAGTACTAGTCGGGGTATGGAATGAAGGTTCTAGAGAGAGTTGTTTAGTAGTCCTCGCCATTTTTATAAAATAATGTATAAATAATTGTGATGAGGATTTATTTGAGTATAGATATTGTCTAGAAGATAATATTTGTATTCAAACTCATAGTTTTACTATTGTAATAATAAAGTTGTAGTTGTTTCTGTACCATGTATTGATAACTCAGAATGGGTGATGTATACCTATTTTGGGGGCGTCACAGAAAATGACAGAAATAACTTTTTATAAAAATAATGACAAAAGTTTTACCGTTAAACTGTTGAAATACCCGGTGGTAAAAATATAGTAATACGCGTGGTTGCATAGTAGCACACGGTATTGATTATTAATGCTTACGTAATAAGCCACTCAGTTTACTCAATTATTGCTGCATAGTATCTCACGTTATTTGATTCAATTATTGTCACTGTATCATCTGCACAAATATTTTATAATTGAGACACCACATTTATTCATATTATTATTTATATTATTGACAATGTCTAGAAAGTTCTGTCGAGGAAAGAGGTTTGGTCACCTAATTGCGTGAAAATAAGAAGAAATCTTTATCGGAAAGCCCCCTCTTACCTGGGAATGATTTGGTTGTCAATATTGTAAGTTATAATATTAATGATTAATAATTGTTGAAGTATTAAGAATGTGTTTATTGAAGATAAGTGAATTACAAAAGTTAGAGGAGAATAATACAAACTTAGAAAACTTTAGGGGTACTAAAGTGTAATAAGTTAAATCAATCTGGACCATCGATGGTGGTTTTAATAGTAAATCTGTAAGACCCCAACTTATTATAAATAAAATTGAATTTCTCTATTCATTATCTTGAAATAATAAGGAGTTAATTTGATATAATACTTTAGTTATGGGTGAAATGTGCAAATTTTGTAAAATAAGCAAGTGGTTATAAAATATTCATTGTTGTCGGAAAATATTCGTTTGGTCGTGGAATATTCTTATTATCGGGGAATATTATTAATGACGACGACTAGTTAAAACCATTTGTGGGTCCCATAACTTGAAATAAGCGTCGGATGAAAAAAATGACAAGTTTGAGTTTTTTTATAAATAAGGCGTAGTTATTACGAATTAACAATCGTTGGAATACCTTATTGGTTAAAATACGATGAATACGCGTGATCGCTGCACTGACATTACAAGATTGCACAAGTATTTTTAAAATATTGATTCTTACGTAAGAAGACACTACTCAATAATTGTTACGATGAATTATTGTTCAATATTTTATTTTATTGATTCAATAATTGTTGCGTTGATATTTTATATTATTTTTATTTCAATAATTGTCACGGCACAATATTTCCCATTATCATATCAATAATTCATATTATTTGAATAATATTATTAGATAGCATTATTGGCAATGTCTAGAAAGTTCTGTCAAGGAAAGGTTTGGTCACCTAATTACGCGTCAGTAAGGAGAAATCTTTATCGAAAAGCTCCCTCTTTCCTGAGAACGGTCTGGTTGTCATTATTGTGATTCTGTAATATTATTTGTGAATAATTAATTATTAATTTATATGATAAGAAAATATTTATTTTATGTGAATATAAATGATAAGAAAATATTTATTTATTTTATGTGGTTATAAATGAAGGAATTAAAGCTGAGGTGTTTTATCAGTATTTTGTCGGAATGGAGGTATTAAAAATCGTCCGTATGCGAATTTTGGACATTTTTTGTTTGGAACTTGGAAAATTTTTCTTCTACAAAGTTGTAGAGAATTCGATTTCTTATGGAATGGATATAAAATTTGTATTTTTATGATAAAATGGCTATTTATTATGAATTATTGAAGTTTCTGATTATTGCTTAAATAATAAAATATTTTAGAAATTTTTAGAATTGGTGGGCCCCACTTTGGTTGGTGAGAAATGTGCTAAAATTTTATTTCTAATGTGGTGGGTGGGAATAGTAGCAGGTAAAGCCATCAGGTAGCAGGTCAAGTCTGCTTCGGTGTTCTAACATTTTTCTATAAATGGGTGCTTAGTTAGAATTGAAAATCACACCAGAAACATAAGCTTTCTTCCTCTTTCTCTCTCTCTCTCTCTCTATATATATATATATATATATATATATATTATCGAGCGTATTTTGTGAGTATTTAGATACTTTGAGAGTTGCCATTCAGTACAAGTTTCTTTCAGCACTATATCAAAAATTTCAGTCGGGAGTACTATTCTTTTGACGTAAGGGATGTTATTTTTTTTCGTAATGATATTATTCTTTCAATATCATTATACCGAAATATTGATATGGATTTTATTGTGGAATTTCTACCTTTTTGTGTCAGAGTTACTATTTACGTATACGGCACTATTCACGTATACGTCACTATTCACGAATACGACACTATTCACCGAAAAAATTAAAATTTTTCTTTTTGTCCAAGATGTCTTTTATGGTTACTATCTTTGATTGTATCCATGTTTTGATCTTTATTTTTGAATTCTACTTCACAATTGGTTATTATGGAGTATTATTGAATATGGATAAATCGAAATACGAATCCCTAATATTTGTCCTTCTGTCTCACTGGATTCGTTCTCTAAAATATTTTTCATCATCTTCAGTCCTTAATGGTGATACTTGATGAATATCTTTGGCCTGTAGTGCAAAGATGAATGATTATTTGATGAATATCTTTGGCCCGTAGTGCAAAGATGAACAGGTGTTGAGATGAACATGACCAGCTGGTGATACAAATGAATATCTTTGGCCCATAGTGCAAAGATGGATATTTGATTCAAGATGTATATTGATTGATGTTACAAGGATAAAATATTGATGATGGACATTTTAAATTCATAGATGATAGTAGATTTCATTATCTACCTAATTCTTCTAATGAATTGTTGTTTCCGCTGCAGTTGTTGATCTAAAACTTGTTGTCTATTATATTCTATCAGATTTTTTCCTGTTGAAGACTAAGGATAATTTATTGTATATTATCTTAGTCATAATATTCTTTATTGGGCTAGTTGAGCTCACCCTTTTCTTTTTTGTTCCATTTTTCTTCTCAGGAAGCGAGAACATAGCAGGAACCAGTCGGGGTATAGAGTGATGGTCCTAGACAGTTGTTTTAGTAGTTCTCACTATTTTTATAAAATAGTGCATCAATAATTGTAATGAAGACTTTATTTGGGTGTGGATATTGTCTAGACGATAATATTGTATTTAAACTCACAGTATATGTTGTCATATTTTGTACGACAATTGTATTAATAAAGTTGTAGTTATTTTCTGTACCGTATTTTTGGCGACTCAGAATGGGTGATGTATACCTATTTTGGGGGCGTCACAAAATCAATCTGGACCATCAATGGTGGCTTTAATAGTAAATCAATCTGGACCATCGATGGTAGTTTTAATAGTAAATCAATCTGGACCGTCGATGGTGGTTTTAATAGTAAACCAATCTGGACCGTCGATAGTGGTTTTAATAGTAAATCAATCTGGACGTTGATGATGGTTTTAAAAGTAAATCAATCTGGACCATCGATGGTGGTTTTAAAAGTAAATAAATCTGGACCGTCGGTTATGGTTTTAATAGTAATCAATATGGACCGTCCGTTCTAATAGTAAATCAATCTGGACCGTTCGTGAATTAGTTACTATTTAGTCAATTCTCCTATAAATAGAAGCTTAATTCTTCTTTCATTCTCACCAATTCACTGAGACTCACAAGAAAAGCTATAGATAGAGAAACTATAGAGAGAAAGAATAAGAGTATTCTGCTACTTCACTATTGCAGTATAAGGTAAGGGATATTATTTGTTGTATTCGTAAGGTGTATTATTTCTTTTGATATTCTTAAATCTAAAGTTACTATGGTAAGTATTGCTTCTATAATCCCTGAAATTAGTGGAATATCTTTGAGTTTTGCGCTTCATCTAGTATAGTTTCATTGGAATATTGATCTGAACTTTCTTATTAAATATCAATATTGTCACCCGGGGTACTATTCATGGGCTACTATTCATCCGGTTATTATTCACTCAAATATTATTCACTCGGGTATTTGGGGCACTTTTCATGTCGGGATACTATTCACGGGGGTACTATTCATGGGGTACTATTCACTCGGATACTATTCACCTGGGGTACTATTCATGATAAAAATTGATTTCTTTTCTGTTCAAAATTAATTTTCATACATGAATATTATTCTTGAATTTTACTCCACAAAGCAGTATCATATTGACAATTTCAATATTTTTAAACTCTGGATAAATTTAAAGTCTTTACTATTTATTGTCATGCTTATATTGTGATGAAAGTCATCTTCGGCCAAAGGTGTAAAGATAAACTGTTGATTAGTATGATTATGACCAAAGATCATTCTGTATAATTGTAAGACCCCAGCTTTTATAAATAAAGATGAATTTTCTATAAATATTATTTTTGAATATTATGGAATAAATTTGATATAATGTTATAGTTGTGGGTAATATTTATAAATTTTGCAAAGTAAGCAAGTTGTTATAAAATATTCGTTTGGTGGGGAATATTTTTTTGTCGGAGAATATTAAAGACGACGGCTCAATCGATGGTGGACCCCATTAACGAAAGTATTGTCAGTAGTTAGTAAAACGACAAAATTATCTTTCTATAAAAATAACTTGCAGAGGTGTTACCGTTAAACCTGTTGAACTACCTAGGTAGTAAAAAAATACGATGTCTGGCGTGGTTGCATAAGAAGCACAGTATTGATTATTGATGCTTATACGAGAAGTCACTTAGCTATACTCAATTATTGCTACTGAGAATTCACGATCATATCTCTTATATTATTGATTCAATTATTGTCACAAAGATTATCATCGTATAATATGTTATATTATTAATTGAGACGACAAAGTTATAAATGATTAATAATTGTTGAAAGATTAAATATGTGTTGATTAAAATAAAATGATTTGTGGTAATATTTATTCAACCTCGATGTATATAAAGAGTACATTATGAGACGTTTGTGGTAAGTTTGATTATTTTATGGGGGGCCCATATGTCATCATCTAATAGTCTCTTCGTCAATAGTATTTACCTTTGTGAATAGTAATTACCTTCGTCGATAGTATTTACCTTCGTCGATAGTATTTATCTTTGTGAATAGTAATTACCTTTGTGAATAGTAATTACCTTTGTGAATAGTAATTACCTTCGTCAATAGTATTTACCTTCGTTAATAGTAATTACCTTCTTGATAGTAATTACCTTCGTCAATAGTAATTACCTTCATCAATAGTAATTACCCCTTCATGAATAGTAGTTGTCCTTTGATATTATCAAGAGTTAAGCGCCTCTTTGATTGTTCCAAGGTTAATTACCCCTTCATGAAATAGTAGTTATCTCTTGATATTACCAAAAGTCATTTTGATTCTTCGTTAAGACCAAGAGCCACCCTCGCTTTTTCTATAAATAGAAAGTTCATTCCTTCATTATTTCTTTTAATTCATTCAAACTCTAGAGAGAAACTATAGAGAGAAAGAAGAAAAAGATACTCGCTACTTCACTTTTCCAATATTCAGTTCTTTTAAGGTAGGGAATATTATTTGTTGTACTAGTAAGGGGTGTTATTCTTTCTTATTCATGAAGAGAACTTACATTATTCCATTCTTTATTATTCTCGTTGGAATAACTCGTAAAAGTGGCATACCCTATACATAACCTCGTATATACAGCAGATACCCTATACTTGGTGAAATTCTTATGTTATTCCATTCTTATCTATTCATTGGAATAACTTTGATCACGCGGAATCCCTATACTTGGTGATCTTCTTACATTATTCCATTCTTTATTATTCATTTGAATATATCACGTCGTGTGTTTTTACACGGACTGGTTAAAATCTTTATTATTATACATTTGGAACATCCTGCGTCATGCGTTTTGTGGGACTGGTTCCGTTATTTATTATTCATTGGAATAACTTTTGCCGTGTGGTCTATCGCATGCATGGTGATTTCTTTTGTTATTCCATTCTTTATTATACCCAATTAGTTAAAACTTTGACTTATACTCCATGAAATTAGTAGAATATTCTTGATATTTGTGTTTCATCCAAAGATCTTTTATGGAAATATTCTTTCCGATCATTCTTGAATTTTACTCTACAAAACAAATGATCGTGTTGACAATTTGGACGTTATTAGTTCCCGAATAAATTAATTCGTGAACTTGTTTTAGTGAATTATTATGTCATTGTCATCATCCTCGTGTTATATTATGTTATCTTCGCTTACGTGCATAGATGAACTTAGTATGATTATAACCGAGAGATCATTTCGGTATAATCATGGCTCGATATAAATGATGTGACAAAAAAAGTCCTCAATGGCCTGTAATATCTTTGTGATGGATAGTTTTTGGTATGATTATGACCAAGAATGATACTAAGATAGTATTTGACCATTGATAATTTGATGAAAATCCTTGGCCAGTAATGCGAGGGATGATTAGATATTGTGGTTTATTCATTAAACCGAGTCTTAGTGATAAAAATTGATGAAAACCTTTTAAAACCTAAAAGATAGTAGACTTTATTTTCTACTGACTCTTTTAATGGATCAGATATTCATCGCATTAAACTGGTTAGCTCATTGTATTTTATCGGTTTAACATTGTTGAAGACTATTGATAATTTATTCTGCATTATCTTAGTTATAATATTTCTTCTTTGAAATTTAGTGAAAGCTCACCTTTCTTTCACCGTTCTCTTGGAAATGAGATATAAATTTGGGGACGAGTGGGAACGGAATAATGGTCCAGGAGGATAGCATTAGTAGTCCTCATTATTACGTGAAATAGTGTGATAATAATTGTAATGAGGACTCCTTTTGAGTTTGTATAATATCTAGTAGACAATATTTGTATTCAAACTCACGGTTTACGTCAGATTGCATACGGCATGGTTATATTAGTAAGTTGTATTTAAATTACATACCATGTAAGTGGCGACCCAAGATGGGTGACGATACCTAATTTTGGGGCGTCATAATAATCATGACCCGCATGATGTTACAAATGATGTGGTAAAAGTCCTTATTTACCAGTGCATTGATGGGATGAGTTGTTGGTATGATTATGATCGGGATTATTCGGTATAATCATGACCATTGGTGAAAACACTAATATCCTCGACCGTAGTGCATGGATAATTCGTGGTCGCGTGATATTAATGAATATCCTTGGCCAGTAGTCTGAGGATGATTCGATGATGTAGATTATTTATTGTTCGAGTCTCCGGCGATAAAATTTATGATAAACTTTTAAATCATAGAAGATAGTAGATATCACGCTCTACTTGACTTCTTCTAATGGATTGTTTGTTCCACCGCAATTGTTGATCTAAAACTTGTTGCCTATTGTATTCTATCAATTGTTATATTGTTGAACGCTAACGATAATTTATTCGCATTATCTTAGTTATAATATTTCTTATTTGCCAATGAAATTTCACCCTTTTACTTTTATTGTTCTCTTTGAAAACGGTAACGTAATTTGACTCAATAGTCGAGGATCCGAGTGATGGTCCCGAGATGATTGTTCTAGTAGTCCTCACTATTTAGTGTGATAATAAATGTAATGAGGATTGAATTTGAGTTTGAATATTGTTTATGAGACAATATTAGATGTAAAACTCTCTAAATTTCACGTCAGATAATTAAGTTTGTATTAGATTGAAGATCGTGTATTTGACGATCCAAGATGAGTGATGCATACCTATTTTGGGGACGTCACATGTATTTTGTATTATTTCAGTTTTGGACCGTCGTTTCAATTAGTGATGATTTCAATTTTTTTTTATGAATTTGGGGTACTTTACTTATATGAAATGGGTTGATTGGGAATTCGAGGTACTTGAATAATTAGGAGGAGTGATTGGATGTAATAATCTAAGTTACATAAATTTAGTGACGAGTACCTTACTTCTGATGAGTATCAGGTATACAGTAAAAATATTTAAATTTGTCTAATATTCTTGCACTCACTTGCTAGCTTATGTAATTTGACAATCTTGTTTGAATTGTATGATGTTCATGATATGTGGCCTCCAGTAATATCTATTAAGGGGTTGTCTTTTACAGCCGCAGATGAATGTGTTGGATTAGTACACATACAGTGTTATTATTATGTAGATGTGTGTACGAATTTTACCCAAGTCGGAAGATGATGTTATATCGTAACAGACCAGTATCACTGTATCCCAGAGATGATGCAAGGTTGTATCCTAACATAGCCTCTCCTTTCAGTCCAATGGCAAACTGACCAAGTCCTACAGCTGCAATGTCAACAGAACTTGAATCCCACTAGTTACCACTGACACGAAATTCCTTTCTCACCCATTTTCCAAGCTCTTTAACTCGTGTCTCCCCAATTGGTGGCTGAAACAAAGTTTAAGAATGACATTCAGTCATGGACAGATAATCAGTTATTGAGGAGAGAGAGAGGAGGGCGGAGGAGAGGATGGTGGAGGTGGAGGTGGAGGTGGAGAAGTCGAAGTAGATAGAAAGGGAGATGTGGATGGTGTATGGATGAGTTGACTCAATGTAGAAGTGCGAGTTTAACAGAGAGAGAAGACAGGGAGTTATGTAAAATAAATGTAAACTATCAAGTTTATCCCTCTGTAATAATCATTACAACTTTAGTCGATCACTTTTAATCGATTAAGTAAAAAAAGTGTATTTTTTATTACGTTTAATTGAAGTTTGAAATGTACTTAAGATATTTTTTTCGATTTAAAATGCAAAAATTAACATAAATATAAAATTTGATTTGGAAATTATCTTTTAATCTTATCTACATCATATAAATTGTACTCCAATTGGGAGCGATAGGAGCAGTCCAATCAATCCATAAATTAAGATGTCTACCAAATTTTTGGTATCTATACTCTATACCATGTCATTATGAATGGTTGGAGTTGGACTACAACTTTATATCTTTATTTTATTTTAGATAACGTTTATTTCGTGTCACATTAATAATGTAAGACTTTCAATAATTTATTTAATCTCAATCCATCAATTCCACAGATTTGTGTTATACCCTTCAATGTATTTATAAAGATAATAAAATCATTAATATTGATAGGACAATTTATGACTTCTAATTACCTTTATTTGTAGTATTACATTTAACATTTTGTGAACTAAATACACGTGAATTACATACATTAATGATTCTCTACAATGCATTAAGTTAAATAAATTACTTATGATGAATTTTGCGTAGTACTATAATATTACTGTAACGATCGACTGATGCTCGAAAAAAATATTTCTTTATAAACAAGTAATCAAGTAAAAAATTACGTTACGAATAAGAGACTTTTAATTATGTAAAAAAATATTAGGGACAATATTTTATAAATATGTAATAATTAAAATATTTTTATAATTCTTATTAAGTTTATATATTAATAAATTTTATAATTATAATTTAACATAAATTTATTAGTACAACACAACGTGAATTATTGATGTGAATAGATAGGGCACAATGCATTAATGTATGGGATCGGTGTGTGCGCATATGCGGGTCCATTGCCTATCAAATTTCATTAAACGCAGTCGTGTTCAACACGCCAAACCATCGATGTCGTTTTGTGAGTTTGAGTGTGACGGTACGTAGATGTGTAAGAATAGGATTTGTTTGCCAAGTGTTTTTGCAAATTACTATTCATAATTTATCTACTTCATTTATTAGTTTTTTTAAGTATATATATGTGTATAATACTCCACTATTTTAAAAATTGGGAAGGTACCATTTAATACTTCATATAATAACTTCTTGATTTGTGTCCAAATAGTAGGTATATTATTATTATTATTACTACGTAGAAAAAAGGAAGTGAAGAACGTGATGTGGCGATTCGGTTTTTATAAAATTAATTTTATGATAAATTAATTAATACGTATAAAAAAAATTAATTTATAATGTGTATTAATGAAAATTAATTTCATGTTGTCTATTCTCGGAGGTGGGGTCCAATCCGTACGCAGTAGGAAGCTTCATCACTTGATCTCTCCAGCAAAATACAGCGTTGACATTGACCAACTATAGTTGCAGTGCTCAACAAGTTATATATACTTATTATTGACTCGTTCAAAACCCAATTACGAATGAATATCACTTGTTTTATACATTCAGTTATTGTTGGGAAAAATTTCAGTGGTTTTTGAGTTATTTTGTCCTTCATTTATCATACAGTTTAAATTTATAGGGGACTAATTACACCAAGTAAAAAGTATTTTATAATAAGAAAATACTATACAAGATATATTAATTAATTAATTGCCATTAACAAAATTGACTAGTATCAAATAGAATATAGTTTTGAAATACAATCAATCAACTTGATATTAAATAAAATAATAATAAACAAATTATCAATAAAGGTCAGAGTTACCTTTTCCTTTTTCAAATGAGCTCAAAAAGAGAGTCAGTACATTCTTCACTTGAATACATACATTGTATAAATAAATAAATCAAATGAATCCCTGCCCGCCCTATATAGTAACATTGAGGCTTTATATCTAACCCACAAAACAATAGGGGGGAAAATATCATCTACTCCTCCTACAGGCTACATACAACATATTTCTGCTATATGGAAAATACAAACAAATTCCTGCAAGAAAATATACACTGATACAAGCACAAAAAATACCAATAAACAAATGAAGCTGACTTTAGAGTTCTTATTTTTTGATGAAATCTTAATCCTCCTGACCCCCCCACACTTGAAAAAATCAAACAATTTAGCACAAGAAGGACTCGAGGAACATGTCTTCTCTAGGTTCTTCCTTGCTTCTAGAAGAGAAACCATTTTCTTGGTTTTGCGACTGATTCATGTAAGAGCCCATGGAATTTCCAAATCCCGAGAATCCAAAGCTCCCGGTACCCTGCAACATCTCTAGCGTGAAGGGCGCTTGGTCGTCCGATGTTGGTTGCCTCAAACTGCCCATTGAATTGTTGATGATCGAGTTGTTTGACAGACGAGATGTTGCGGAAGGCCTAATAGCCATGGGGGCATTATTATTGGTGGCATTTGTAGGCATTGGCCTGTTGAGGGAGTGGCTGCCACTGCCACGAGCTGCTGGAACATCGTGGTTGTGCTTTCCCTCGTAGGTTGTTATTACAGCCCTCAGATCATGAGATGCTCGTTCCACATGTTTTCTCACAGGGCATCCTGGATTTGTGCACTTGTAGTAGCTCCTATGTATGACGAACAATGCACAATATTAGATGTCAATGATATATAAGTGCTACGCTACTACAATACAATGTAAGAGAATCATTATACATTTTGGATCATTGAATTAAAAGTATACAAGTTCACAGTAGCATATACATGAACCAAAACCAAGTTGAAGCACAAGCTATATACTTTGGGGTACACAAATTTATAAAGGAGAAAGAAAGAAAAGTTGCAACTCACAACAATGAAACAAACAATTTGGTTGGCAAGGCAAAAATAACCTTTAACGAGATCAATTGGTACTGATTTCATCCAAAAAAATTGAGACTTTTTTCGGTGACCACCTCTTTCTCTCCGAGATTAACAACACCATCTCTACCGAGGATAACAACAACAAGACACCAGAACCGGTCCCTTACAGCGAGGAAGAGAAGAAGGATATTGATGAATCATCTATCAATTTGTCTACTCAGTCTCCTATTTTTTAATTTATTTTTGGGTTGGGTTCATTAGTGTTGTTTATTGTTGACTTAATTGGATTATTATTATTATTTCTAACTAATGTTTTACTTATATATTTTTTGGTGCCACATAGATTATTATTACTGCCTTGTATATACCGTCTTATTTATTTATTTATTTTATTTTGGCGACACATAGGAATATTTTAACGTTTGTTTAGATTTTTTAATAGAATGATGTAATTTTAACATTTTAATTAATTTAGTTACCTAATTGTAATTTTTTTAGTTCAGTGACCTAATGCACAAGAATTTCAATGGATTAAAGGTTATTTTTGCCCATGGGTCAAGTCCAAAAGATATCACATCAAGCATAGGATTTAAATATATGTTTATGGGTGTAGTGATGTAGTAGTACTTTAAATTAAGAACTCCTATCGAAGGAAGCTGATTCTTGAAGCCAAGACAATGACAAAATCCACTTTCTATGTATGATGTCTTTCACAGTAATAACACCTAGTTATGGTAAACTATAGACTTTCGTAAAAGCATAACACCATTCCGGATGAGGGATAAATTAAAGAAATTTAGTAGTTAATAGTGATAAAAGTGTAAGCTTTTTACCTTGGATTAGGATTTCCCTTCACCACTTTTTGGCCATATTTTCTCCATCTATAACCATCATCAAGAATATCAATATCACTTGTTGTTTGAACTACAACTCTAGGCTCCCTCACTGTCCTATTTCCTGGTGCTGATATGATTTCATTCTCAGTGTCTCCCCTCCTGGAAAATTTAATTTAATAAAATATATATAAATCATCATCCCCTTCGAACAATATTTAATAACCAAACAACCAATTTACAGAATTTCATAACAAAACTTACCATCTTTTGGCATCAGGTTTATCTACTTGAAAGTCATCTCCCCCTGATTTACTCTTCTGAGAGCTATGCTCAAATTCATCATCCCCAACTGATATCGACGAATTCTCTGGAGTTGCAGCTGAATCCATTTGCCCAGTTCCATGCGAGGCATATGACTGATCTGGGATTTCATTTGTTGGAGGATTAATAGCTTGGATTGCTTGAGAAGAAGCTGATAATGCTGATGCTGTTGTTGATCTCCTAGTTGACTGAGGCTTGGGATGAGTGTGACTACCCTTATAAACAATCTCAGTTATTTGTCCTTCTATTGACCTCTCAACTTTCTTTTTCATTGGGCAATTGGGGTAGGTACACTTGTAATAACTACGCGGATTTTCGCTCCCTTTTACTTGTTTTTGCCCATATTTTCTCCAGTTGAAACCATCTTCTGCTCTTTTCTGCTCCCTTACAGATTGTGAATCTGATTGGAATCCAGTCTTAGGGTAGGTTTGAATGGTGGCAATCTCAGGGGAGAAGCTCTGCATAGGTGGGAATTCAGATTTTACCATAAAATTCTCATCTTTCTTGGCAGGTTCTTGATAACTCCATGGCTGTTGTTCCTGAATATATATGATCACATAATTAGACACCTTTAAAAGAAATTGGAAAACAGAACAGAAAAAAAACAGAGTGAACTTGAGTTGAATGAACTGAAATTGTGAACATACCGTGGTAATTGTGGTGGATTGAGATGGAAAATTTGTTGTTGATGAGGTTGCAGGCCTTGTTTGGGTCTGGAAAGAGAAATCTGAGTAGTTCTTTTGTTCTGTTTTGATATCTTGCTGCTGCTGCTGGTTGTTATTGTTATTGCTAGAATCTCTCTTCCAATTAAAAGCCTGAAATGGAAAAGTCCCAGTGGTAGGAGAGGGCAGAATCTGCATAAATTACATGACAACATACCTTTTAATTCCGGACATCAATAGTAATTCAAACATAGCGATAAAACCCAGAAGTTAAAACACTGAAATATATAAGTGGATTTACACTCTTACAACTACAAATTTTGGGTTTACATTTGATTTCCACAAAAAAAATTCTTTTTGAAAAGATGAAAAAGCTTGAAACTTTTGTTCTATCTGTTATTTCAAAATTGAAACAGAAGCCAAAAAGGAAAGAGTACATACGTTGTTAGAAGAGAGGAGGACAGGAGAGTCCAAGAGCTCAGCAGGGCTTAAACCAGGAGGAATGGAGAAGTAAAAAGAAGGGGAAACAGAAGGTGGAGAGATGGGTAGTGAAGGAGGTGGAATTGACTTGAATTTTGGGACACCGGAGCCGGTTCTCTGGGCTATGCGATCGCCCAGTCCACGGCTAACGGCGGCGGTTGTCGTGGTGGGGTTAACATCGGAGGCGGCGGAGGAGGAGTTGAGGAGATCGCAGAAAGATGTGGGCATGAAAAAGGACGAATTATTGTTGTTGTTATTGATAGTTGTTGATGAGAAAGAGAAGGTGGATGTTGGGTATGAGTTTGCTGAAGTGTCCAAGCTCCCTGAAGAAGTCATCAGAGAAATTAAGGAGAGAGACAGAGAGAGAGATCGGCCTACAGAGGTGAGAAAAAGAGGAGAGAGTTATGGGAGGGGGTGAAGGTAGTTAGATCGATTGCGGGAATGAAAGACTAAAAGGAGGAAAGAAGTTGGGGGATGAATCTTGTATTGAGAGACAAGAAATATGATAATCTTTTTCTTTTTCTTTCTTTTTCTTTTTCTTTTTATTAGACTAAATTTTAAAGAATAAAATATAATGACATCACTCTAGATAATCATAATAATATTTATCTTTTTTTAGTTTTTTAAATAACAGTTAGTACCTTTATAAATTTTTAGGGTTGACTAAATAGATAAAATTTACCCTATCAAATTTTAATTCCTAAATAATATATATATACCAGCTGTATCTGGTGCCTCCAGCATTACATGGACAGTGGGATTTATCTCAAACTTTTGGACGGGCTTAGATGATTTATTAGGGTGGACGAAAAATTTAAAATCAGTTGTATTTTGTTAGATAAATATATGTTTAATTATCCTTTTTTTAATGCAATACATTTTAATTATAGTTTTATTTGTAATTAAGAGTATCTCATTAAAATAATTTAATTTATTGACACATATTTTTGGATAAGTGATACAAATATTAAAAAATTTAAATTAAATTAATAATGGCTGTTTTCTAATTAAAGTGTATGTTAATAGTTTAGTTTTTTGTGTTTAACAACAAAAACTATTATTTGAATTCTTATTTTGATATTATGATTTTTTATATGTTAAATTTTCTTGTGTGTATGTTAATTTTGGGATGTTTATGATTTTAATTATATTTTTTAGTATACAATTGATGTTATTTTTATACAATATTAAATAAAAGAAAATATAATAATATTTATTACTACCTCTATTTTATTAAAAGAATTTTTTAATGTATTTTTCTTTTTAAGTAATAACATTTGTGATGCCCCCAAAAATTAGGTATCGCCACCCATCTTGGGTCGCCACTTACATGGTACATAAATTTAAATCTACAACTTACTTAACATAACTCGTAGGTATATAATACGACGTAAAGCTGAGTTTGAATACAAATATTGTCTCTTAGATATTATACAAACTCAAAAGGAGTCCTCATTACAACTATTATCACACTATTTCACGAGAATAGTGAGGACTACTAATCTTATCCTCCGGACCATTACTACGTTCCGACTTCGTCCAAATTATGTTCTCATTTTCTGAAGAGAACGGTGAAAGAAAGGTGAGCTCAACTAGCCCAAGAAGAAATATTATGACTAAGATAATGCGAGAATAAATTATCATTAGCCTTCAACAATGTTAAACCGATAAAATACAATAGACAAACCGGTTTAATCTGCAATGAATATCTAATCCATTAAAAGAGTCAGTAGAAAATAAAAGTCTACTATCTTTTAGGTTTTAAAAGGTTTTCATAAATTTTTATCACTAAAACTCAGTTTAATGAATAAACCACAATATCTAATCATCCCTGTACCACGGTCAAGGATTTTCATCAAATTATCAATGGTCATGACTATACCGAATCACCCCTGGTCATAATCATACCAAAAACTATCCATCACTGCATTACAGGCCACTGAGGACTTTTATCACATCATTTATAACAAGCCATGATTATACCGAATGATCCCTGGTCATAATCATACTAAGTTCATCTATACACGTAAGCCAAAGATAACATAATATAACACGAGGATGATGACAATGACATAATAATTCAATAAAACAAGTTCAAGAATTATTTTATCCGAGAATTAGTAACATCCAAATTGTCAACAAGATATCTTGTTTTGTAGAAAGTAAAATTCAAGAATGATCGTAAGAATATTTCCATGAAAAGATCTTTGGATGAAACGCAAATATCAAGAATATTCTACTAATTTCATGGAGTATAAGTCAAAGTTTTAACCAACCTGGGTATAATAAAGAATGAAATAACAAAGGAAATCACCGTAAATGCAGATTGCTTCATGCATGTAGGCGAGTTATTCTAACAGAATAATAATAACGGAACCAGTCGTCGGTGAAATTCACAATCAACGGATGATCCAACGAGAATAATAAATCTTTGAATAATAATAAACAATGGAACTGTGTAAGATTGTAAAACACATGCATGAGGATATTCCAAGCGAGAATAATAAATGCGGAATAATAAACAATGGAACCGGTCAGGTGTAAAACACATGCATGGATATTCCAATGTAATAATAAAGAATGGAATAATAGAAGAAGATCACCAAGTATAGGGATTAAGCAGATCTGAGTTATTCCAACAGAATAAATAAGAATGGAATAATATAAGGATTTCACCAAGTATATAGGGTATCTGGCGTATACAAAGGTTATGTATAGGGTATGCCACTTTTACAAAAGTTATTCCAACATGAATAATAATGAATGGAATAATGAAGTTCTCTTCATGAATAAGAAAGAATAACACCCTTACTTGGTACAACAAATAATATTCCCTACCGTAAAAGACACTTTGGATATCAAAGTAGTGAAGTACTGAATCTCTTTCTTCTTTCTCTCTATAGATTTTCTCTATAGCTTTCTATATAATTTCTCTCTACAGAGTTTCGTTGAATTCGTAAGAAAATAATGAAGGAATGAGCTTCTTATATATAGGAAAATAGAATGCATAGTAATTAATCCATGAAGCGGTCCAGATTGATTTACTTTAATCGACGGTCCATATTTAAAGCAAAATCTTTTAAATAAAATATAATATATTCTATTTATATAAAACATTTTACTATGCAAATACTATGCTGAATAACACTACGCAAAAACACTACGTGAACACTACGCATAATAAAATATAATATATTTTATTTATAGAATAACTTTAATAAAGATTACATTTTATATAAAAGATGTTTCATTTTATTACGTTAATAATACGAATAAAATAAAACGTCATTATCATTATAATAATTCATATTATTAATCGTGATAATGGAATCAAACCGAGTGACTTCTTCTCACAGCGATCAATAATCAATACCTGGTGCTACTACGCAACCACACGTATTCGCGTACTTTTACTACCGAAAGTAGTTCAACGAAGATCAACGGTAAAACTTCCGCCGTTATTTCAATAAAATATTTTGTCGTTTTCTCAATCCAAATAATAATTACATTGCTAGGTCCACCAATGATTGAGTAGTTGTACGAATATTTCCGCTAAACCGGATATTCCCGACCAATCGAATATAATATAATCACTCAGATACTTTGCAAAATTTATAAATACTACCCACAACTATAATATTATCTTAAATTCACACCATAATATTAAAAATTATTTCGACAAAATTTAAATCTTTATTGATAAAACTGGGGTCTCACAATCTCCCTCCTTATGGAATTTAAGCCCTCGAAATTAGAGTGCGTACGACACTGGTATGATAAGATGTGAGGATACCTTGAATACCTTTATCGTTGAAAACATTAAATTCATCTTTTGCAATCGGCGAAAGATATTCATTAACAATTCATCTTTGCACTACGTGGCCAAAGATATACAATCGTAAAATCAATAATCTTTGAGACTCAAACAATAATATCACGACCACGAATTATCCATGTACCTTCTTGGCCGGGGATATTCGTGTTTTTAATCTACTATCATGATTATATCGAATTATCCTCGGTCATAATCATACCAAGTCCATCAATGTACTACTACCAAAGATGACTTTTACCACATCCATGAATTAATATTTCATTCTTTGAGACTCAAATTTCAATAATTAATCCACATCATCGAATCATCCCCTCGCTACGGGCCGAGGATATTCTTTATTATCACGACCACAATTATCCATGCACTACGTGCCAAAGATAATCGTGTATTCATTAAGTATCGGGACCACAAATTATCCATGCACTACTACCAAAGATAATCGTGTATTCATTAGTATCACGACCACAAATTATCCATGCACTACTACTAAAGATAATCGTGTTTTCATTAGTATCACGACCACAAATTATCTATGCACTACTACCAAAGATAATCGTGTATTCATTAGTATCACGACCACAAATTATCCATGCACTACTACCAAAGATAATCGTGTTTTCAATTACGGTTATGATTATACCGAACAATCTCTCGGTCATAATCATACCAAGTCCATCTATGCACGTAAGCCATGAGATGACTTTCAACACAATATAAGCATGAGGATAATGATATAAAGAATCAATCAAATAAGATAAAGGATAAATATTAAACATTTATAATATAATTTATCCAGATTCAAGAATATCCCCATGTTATCAATCACTTAATAATCTCATAATCTAATATCATTAATATTATAACAATATTTTAATCACTTCTTAAATTTATAAACAATTTATCTCAATTGTTTACGCTTTACCATATAATGCATTTAATCATTCAAAATACCACACTCATAAGATATCATCACCAATTATCAAATTCCTCATCAAAAAAAATATGTATATACTCTATATAGGATTCTCTAGCCATAAAATCTTATTTTCAACTTTTGTTACTTCACATAACATATTTAACTCATATGTTCAGTAATTAAACTATTTTCATGAAAAATACCAAATTAGTCCCAAAAATATTTCTTTTCTGGGATTTAGCATAATATAGTCCCATAATGAAAATTTATTTTTCTCGGAATTTTTAAAATTCATTTACTATTTTTCAAAAATTAATTTCTAATTAATTCCTTAAGAAATTAGCTACCTCAAGTTTAACTCCAAAAATTCCCAAATCTTGGCAGGACCTTACACATGTTAACGTGAGCTTCTAGTTTAAATTTCATGGTCATCGGAGTTATAGAACTCCGGTTATAACGTTTTTCGTCGAAAAAACCTAAATATTGAAATAGTCATAACTTGCTCATTTTAAGTCAGAATGAGCTCATTTTTGGACAAGAGGTACTTTATACCATATACCTTCATGTCCCAAAAGGCCAGAATTTTTCTCATAATTTAAGTGGCCGAAACAGCCCCTCTAAAATCATGGCAGCAGCTTTTTTGGTTTTTGCAGCTTTGCACTCCTTTGCTAAAATCAGTCCACACAAAAATCTACAACACCTTTTCCAGTAATTCCACTTGGATTAGTTAGGTAACTCATAGATCTAACTCTAGGACTTGACCACACTCAAAAATTCAAAATATAATAAGAGATTTGGTCAATTGAATTTCATGTTACGTTTTTCACCAAAATCTGATTTTCAACTCTTTGTGATTTCTAAGAAACTTTCATGTTTTCTCATAATAACCAACATAACTCATTATAACACTTACTAATACCACGTATACCCATGATTTTCATTAGTTCAATGCTTTTATTATGACTTTCATCATAATCCACATAAACAGATCCTTTTAGTTGAAGAAATATTTGAGGGTTTAAGAAATGGGTTTTTGTACTGGGGTCAATACAAAATTTGATTTCACGCTCTAGGGTAGGCTAGTTGATACCAACTGTGACTTCTATCCCTTAACCTAGATAGCACCTCACAATGATACCTATAAACTTGCCATCTTCATTCACGATGTCGCCTCTAAGAAAGTCCGCTTTCGGTGCATTCCACACAAGGAAGTCAACAACGAAAGGTTCGGGGCTCTTTACTTATGGCTTGATATGACAATAATTGACTTTAGTAGTTTGGTTACTTGAATTCGCATAACAAAGTTGGTTATGAATATAAAAGCTAACAACCTTACGAAAAGCATGATGAGTAGTTAACCAATTGATTCCTAAAATCACATCAAAGGCAAGTATTTTCAAAAGATAAGATCGACGAATGTAACGTGAAAGTGTTTATTTGAATCAAACAAGATTTAAAAATAGTAGCGGTAGAATCGTGGACGCCCCTAAAATAGGTATACATCACCCATTACGAGTTGTCAATACATGATACGTAAACAACTACAACTTTATTATTACAACAAGAAAGCGTGAGTTTAAATACAAATATTATCTTCTAGACAATATTTATACTCACATAAATCCTCATCACATTTATTGATACATTATTTTACAAAATGGTGAGGACTACTAAACAATCCTTTCTAAAACCTTCATTCCATACCCGACTGCGTCTTCTCGCTATATTCTCGCCTCCCGAGAAGAATGGAACAAAAAGGAAAAGGTGAGCTCAACTAGCTCGGTAAAGAATATTATGACTAAGATAATACACAACAAATTATCGTTAGTCTTCAAGAGGAAAAATTTAATAGAATACAATAGACAACAAATTTTCAATCAATATTCTGAATGAAATAATAATTCATTAGAAGAGTTAAGTAGAGAATGCAAACTACTATCTTCTATGTATGAATTTAAAAGTTCATCGTCTCATCTTTTATCCCCCGTAATAACAATCAATATACATCTACGGAATCAAATAATCATCTTTGCACTACTGTGCCAAAGATATTCATCGATTGGTCATGTTCATTTAAACACCTCGCTCATCTTTGCTTCACAGCCAAAGATATTAATCGATCCATCATGTTCATCTCAACACTGTTCATCTTTGCACTACTGCCAAAGATATTCTTCGTAAATCATTCATCTTTGCATTACAGGCCAAAGATATTCAATAATATCATCATTTAAGACTGAGGATGATGAAAAATATTTTTAAAGAACGAATCCAGTGAAACAAAATGACAAGGATTAAGGATTAAGGATTCGTACTTTGTTTTATCCATGTCCAACAATACCCCAAAAATAATCACAATGGTGTAAAATTCAAGAATGATCAAAACATGGATACAATCAAAGCTAGTATCCAAAATAGATGTTTTGGGCAAAAAGAAGAAATTTTATTTTTGGTGAATAGTGACGATACGTGAATAGTCAGATATCGTGAATAGGTCAGATATCGTGAATAAGACCGTATCATGAATAGTAAATCCGACACCAAAAGATAGAAATTCCACAAAAACATCTTCACGCCTTCTTAATAGATAGTACTCGTGAATAGTAATCGTGAATAGTAACTCATGAATAGTAACTCGTGAATAGTAACTCATGAATAGTAACCCGACATGAAAAAGTTCCAAATTTGATAAAATATCGATCAACATTTCAAAGATAATGATATTGAAGAAATAATATCATTACGAAAAAAAATAATATCCCTTACCTCAAAGAATCAAGATTTCGGAAGGAAAGGTCGGAAGTGATGTTGAATGAAACTCAGACCTTTAAAGAACTCTCAAAGTATCTAAATACTCACAAAATACGCTCAATAATATAGAGAGAAAGAGAGAAAACTTTGTTTACGGTGTGATTTTCAATTCTAACTTAGCCCCTATTTATAGGAAAATGTTAGCCCAAGGCAAAGCGGACTTGACCACCAACTGCGATGGCTTTTACTCGCTACTATTGCCACCCACCACATTTGAAATAAAATTCAGCATTTTCTTCACCAACCACAAGTGGGGCCCACTCAATTCTAGAATTTTCCACCAAAATCAATTATAACCCTAATTTCAGATTCAGACACCTCTTAAAATTCATAACAAATCATTCGTACATTTTAACGGTTCAAAATTTATGGACATATACTCAACTTATATATGTATAACATATCCAAAAATTATCACAATCCAACGGTCGGATTAAAATTATAATCCCCGCAATATATCTCAAAAACCCCGATTTAATTTTTAATACCTCCAAACGGTAAAATAATCGATAAAACACCTCAACAATAATTTCTTCATTTATAACCACATAAATAAATCCATCATTTATATCCACATAAAATAAATATTTCTTTATCATATGAATCAATAATTAATTATTCATAAATAATATTACAGAATCACATTATGATAACCAGCCGGTAGTTCGAGAGAAAGAGGGGCTTTCCGATAAGGATTTCTCCCATCTGGCCAGCGCAATTAGGTGACCAAACCTCTCCTCGATGTAACTTTCTAGACATTGCCAATAATGCTATCTAATAATATTATTCAAATAATATGAATTATTGATCCGATAATGGAGATAATGTGCAAAGTGACAATTATTGAGCAAATAATAATATAAAATATCAACGCAAAGAATTATTGAATCAATAAAATAAAATATTGAGCAAGAACTCACCGTGAAAATTATTGAGTAAGGCCTTCACGTAAGGATCAATAATTCAACAATACGTGCAATACTGGTGTCATCTTGTGCAACCACGCCAGACATCGTATTTTAACCACCGGGTATTCCAGCGATCTTAATGGTAATAACTACTACTAGTTATTTTTAACCAACTTATATTTGTCGTTTTTCTTCATCCAATCGCTTTCGTTATGGGGCTCACACACGGTTACCTTGCTACCGTCGTACGAATATTCCCCGACAAAGATTTAATATTCCACGACCAAACGAATATTCCCAAAACAAAATGAATATTTTATAACCACTTGTTTATTTTGAAATATTTGCGTATTTAACCCTTAACTATCCACATTAATCAAATCAACCCTTACTATTTCAAAATAATAAATAAAGGAAATTCCTTTTATTTAAAAAAATTTTGGTCTTACAACTTCCCTCCTTATGAAATTTTCGTCCTCGAAATTGACGACATACCGGTGTTTCAAAAGGTGAGGATACCTCGCTTTCATTTCCGTTTCCAATTCCTGTGTCATTTCTATATAGCATGATTCCTCTACAAAACTTTAACTTGTGGTATGACCTTTGCAAGGCGTAGGACATGCTCCTTCCTATCCAAGATCTTGACAGTACCTCCTCATACGTTAAGTCTTCTTTATCTCGTCCGGCTTCTAACTCAATAACGTGGTTCGGGTCTTTCACATATTTATTTAAGTACGATATGAAACACATTATGAACACGAGACATACTCGAGGTAACGCAAGTCTATAGGCTACATTTCCTACTTTCGGTCAAGAATTTGAAATGGACCAATAAATCGTGGATCGAGCTTTCCTCTCTTCCCAAATCTTGTAACTCCCTTCCATGGAGCAACTCGCAACAATACATGATCCCCTACATTAAATTCCACGTCCTTTCGATGAAGATCCGCATAACTCTTTTGTCGATCTTGTGCTTGGTTGTATACGTTGTCGAATCATTTGGATCTTTTCGGTAGTCATATCACGTATTTAACTCGGGTCCCAACAATGTTGCTTCACCCACCTCATCCCAACATATCGGGAGAACGACATTTTCGTCCATATAATGCTTGAATGGAGCCACACCTATACTTTGCTCGATAACTGTTGTTGTAGGAGAATTCCACCAATGGTAAATACTTATCCCAACTACCCTGAAGTTCAGGACACGTAGTCTTAATAGATCTTCAAGAGTTTGAATAGTCCCTCTCGATTGTCCGTCTGGTTTGGGATGGTATGTAGAACTAAATCGCAAATCCGTGCCCATAGCTTTTTGCAAGCTAACCCAAAATCTTGAAGTGAATCTTGGGTCACGATCCCAAACTATGGATACAGGCATGCCATGCAACCTCACGATCTCATTTACGCATATACTAGCAAGACGTTCAAGGGAATAAGTCTCCGTGACGGCAAGAAATGAAAGCGGACTTGGTTAATCTATCAACAATAACCCAAATAGCATTGATGCTTGAGAAACCGTAGGAAGACCCAGAATTTAAATCCATGGTAATGTGTTCCCACTTCCATTTCGGAATCTCAAGTGGTTGCAGAGCGGACCCTTTAGGTACTAGATGCTCCGCTTTTACACGCCGGGCAAGTTAAACACATCGAGATAAACTTTGCAATCTCTTCATATTATTCCACCAAAATGTATGTAGAAGATCACGATACATTTTAGTACTTCCGAGGATGGATTGCAAATGGTGTATGTGCCTCCATCATAATCTTGTACTTCAAATCGAGTCGTTAGAACACAAAGCCTAGAGTGGACTCAAGTATTCTTCTTCATCAATTCTCGCTTAGGAATAGCTCCTTCTTGTACTTTCTTTCTTCATACGCATCAGCCTCCGGTCTGTGGCTCGAAGCAACCTTAACTTTTTCTATTAAAGTTGGCTCTATGTCGTATACTTGACATCATCACACTCGTTCCGATATGATCTTCTACTCAATGCGCCGCCTACCACGTTCGCTTTACCGGGATGGTATTGAATAGTGTGGTCGTAGTCTTTCAATAGCTCGAGCCAACGTCATTTGCGCATGTTGAGTTCTTTTTTGAGTGAAGAAATATTTAAGGCTTTTATGATCGATCCGAATATATCTCCACTTTCTCCCATATAGATAAGTGCCTCCATATCTTTAAGCGGCTGAACGCATGGGCCGCTAACTCTAGATCATGAGTAGGATAATTCCTCTCATACTCTTTAAGTTGTCGAGGCATAGGCTATGACTTTCCCACGTTGCATGAGAACACATCCTAACCCTTTGCTCAAGCATCATTTCAGAGATAACAAATCCATCCGAACCGGATGGTATTGTTAGTAAGTCTTAGAAATAAGTCTCCTCTTAAGCTCTTGGAAACTTTTCTCGCGATTCTTCATTCCAAAGCGAATTTTGTATCCTTCCGAGTTAGCTGAGTTAATGGAGTAGCGATTCGAGAAAACCCTTCCACGAATCTCCGATAATAACCAAATTTAGACCCGTAAAGCTACGTACTTGATCCACCGACTTCTACTGCCCTAACTTTGTATTGCTTCAATCTTCACGGATCAACAGATACTCCATGTTTTGACACTGATGCCCAAGAAATGCTACTTCCTCAAGCCGTAACTCGTGATTTCTTCAATTTGGCATATAGTTGGTTTTCACGAAGCCTTTGGAGTACCAAACTTCAAATGGTGCTCATGATCTTCACGACTTTTGGAATATATAAGGATGTCATCAATAAAGACAACAACGAACCGATCCAAATATTCCTTGAATACTCGGTTCATCATATCCATGAAAGTCATAGAGCATTAGTTAGTCCGAAAGACATGACTAAGAATTCATAATGCCCATACCGAAGTTCGACGGCGGTCTTTGGAATATCCTCGATTCTAATTTCCGGTGATGATATCCGAATCGAAGATCGATTTTTGAAAAGAATTGTGCCCTTCTGAATCGGTCAAACAAGTCATCAATACGAGGTGAGGATACCTATTCTTGATGGTGACATGGTTCAATTCCGATAGTCAATATAAAGTCGCATACTCCGTCTTTCTTTTTACAAATAAAACAGAGCACCCCAAGGAGATGTACTGGGGACGAATGAAACCGATGTCCAACAATTCTCGTAGTTGGACCTTTAACTCCTGAAGTTCAATAGAGCCATTCGATATGGGGTTTTAGAAATGGGCTTTGTACCAAAGTTCAAGATCAATAAAGAATTCAACTTCACGTTACGGGGGTAGACCGAGGAAGTTCTTCAGAAATACGTCGGGAAAGTCAATAACAACAGAATATTATTCAAATTTGACGTGTCTTTATTCAAATCCATAACATGGGCTAAGAAAGCTTGACATCCGTTTTTCAATAAACGAATAGCTTTATGATTAGATATGACATGATTGATTTTAATGGTTTAGTTGCTTGAATTGCATACAACAAAAGTTGGTTAGAATATGAAAACTAACAACCTTACGAAAACAATCAATTTTGGCATGATGAGTAGTTAACCAATCAATCCCTAAAATCACATCAAAAGCAAGTATCTTTAAAGAGATAAGGTCGGCCAGGTAAGGTGATGGTGCCAACTTGAATCAAACAAGATTTATAAATGATTGGATGTGATGAAAGTTTCTCCTAACGGAGTTTCCACGAGATAGATCAAAGTCTAATTTCTCCGAGTCAAGTTTAAACGTTGAGCACATGCGGAGAGATAAATGAATGGGTAAAGACCTAGATCAAGTAAGGTATAAACTTCGCAAGAATTTATAAATAGCTTACCCGTGATCACCTCGTTTGGGTTCCTCGCATTATGACGATCCACAACAAACGCTTCTTCCTAATCGTTGACTTTGACTTTTCCGGGACGATCTTTTGAGTCACCGTCCCATTGAACTAGGTTTTCGCATCTTGTACAATCTCGAGCGATATGTCCTTCCTTTCCACAACTATAGCATACCTTGAACTGTTGAAGGCGGTTTTGACCGATATGTCCCTCTTTTCCGCATTTAGAAGTATATGACCCGGTGGTCGTTCTCCTCCTTAGAACCAGCTTCTCACGCAAGACCTTTGTCGTCTTCACATAGTCGTTGTTAAATCTCCTCTTTTAAAATCTCTCCTCGACTCGCTTCTTTCATTTTCACGACCATGATTACCACCAGTGGTTACCATTTACATCCGTCTGCATTTCTTTTTTCCATGCAGTTATCATTATTCATTGATCGCTATCTCCGGTACGATCCGGTTATGGTCCTCGGTTGGTAGTACTCGTTATCTCATTTCTAATAATTGAGCCCATTTACAACATCCGAATAAAGAGAAAGTTTATGAGAAATGAGATAATCGACGTATCTGGGTTTCAAACCTCTAAGAAACATCCCGTCATACGTTCCTCATTCTCCACCAAATGAGGTGCAAACTCGGATAACTCGCAAACTTTGCCTCGTCTTCGAGACAATTCGTGTTATTTTGCTCTAATCGATGAACTCCACTTCCTTCATATAGACGAACACTTTCAGAAAGTATTTGTCATTAAATAGTCTCTCAAACGTCTCCCAAGACATCTTTGAGTGCGTCACGGATGGAGTGTACGCCTACGAGACTCCCACCAAGAGTCCGCCTCGCCACGGAACATAAAGGTGGCGAATGGAACCTTCATTTCTCCGCATCCCAAGACATCGAATATCTTGGTAATTTGTTTGACCCATGTTTTCGCCATGATCGGATCTGGCTTTCCCTTAAATTCGGTGGTCCCAACTCTTTGAATCGCTTGTGCGTGACAACCGGTGAATTGCTATCATTTCCTCCTGTATTTTGAACACGAAGTCTCCTCGTGCGATTTTGCATGAACTCGCAAAAAGCTTCTAAACATCCCCTCGTTCATCATCTCGCTTTCGGTGGTGTTGTTCATGGGAGGAACATTGCCGACTGTTGCGTTCTCCTCGTTGGTAAGTCTGACAGCATCTCCACGGTCTCATTTACTCCATGTTAATATTCTCAATCGACATTCTCAAATCCGTCATAAAACAAGGGTTAATTAAGGAAATCAATATATCACATAATATCCCTATATAATTGACCAACTAACAAATAAGCTTAGGTAGGACACACTAGCGAAGGATTTACTCGTCTCTCCCTCCTAGTTCTATTCCCGATCTCCGCCAGAGATCATATCCCTAAGCTCGATACTAACCTGTGACGCCCCCAAAAATAGGTATACATCACCCATTCCGAAGTTGTCAATACGTGGTACGTAAACAAATACAACTTTATTATTACAACAAGAAAGCTGTGAGTTTAAATACAAATATTATCTTCTACAGACAATATTTATACTCACATAAATCCTCATCACATTTATTGATACATTATTTTACAAAATGGTGAGGACTACTAAACAATCCTTTCTAAAACCTTCATTCCATACCCAGGCTCGCACTCGCTTATATTCTCGCCTCCCGAGAAGAATGGAACAAAAAGGAAAGGGTGAGCTCAACTAGCTCGATAAAGAATATTATGACTAAGATAATACACAACAAATTATCGTTAGTCTTCAACAGGAAAAATTTAATAGAATACAATAGACAACAAATTTTCAATCAATATTCTGAATCTGAAATAATAATTCATTAGAAGAGTTAAGTAGAGAATGCAAACTACTATCTTCTATGTATGAATTTAAAAGTTCATCGCTCATCTTTTATCCCTGTAACAACAATCAATATACATCCGGAATCAAATAATCATCTTTGCACTACTGAGCCAAAGATATTCATCGATTGGTCATGTTCATTTAAACACTGCTCATCTTTGCACCTGGTGCCAAAGATATTAATCGATCGGTCAGTGTTCATCTCAACACCTGTTCATCTTTGCACTACAGGCCAAAGATATTCTTCAGAAATCATTCATCTTTGCATTACAGGCCAAAGATATTCAATAATATCATCATTTAAGACTGAGGATGATGAAAAATATTTTTAAAGAACGAATCCAGTGAAACAAAATGACAAGGATTAAGGATTAAGGATTCGTACTTTGTTTTATCCATGTCCAACAATACCCCAAAAATAATCACAATGGTGTAAAATTCAAGAATGATCAAAACATGGATACAATCAAAGCTAGTATCCAAAATAGATGTTTTGGGCAAAAAGAAGAAATTTTATTTTTTGGTGAATAGTGACGTATACGTGAATAGTCTTAGTATCGTGAATAGGTCAAGATATCGTGAATAAGACCGTAGTATCATGAATAGTAAATCCACACCAAAAGATAGAAATTCCACAAAAACATCTTCACGCTTTCATGAATAAGACTCGTGAATAAGAACTTCGTGAATAGTAACTCATGAATAGTAACTCGTGAATAGTAACTCATGAATAGTAAACCCGACATGAAAAAGTTCCAAATTTGATAAAACATCGATCAACATTTCAAAGATAATGATATTGAAGAAATAATATCATTACGAAAAAAATAATATCCCTTACCTCAAAGAATCAAGATTTTGGAAGGAAAGGCCTCGGAAGTGATCTTTGAATGAAACTTGTAATCGAATAAAGAACTCTCAAAGTATCTAAATACTCACAAAATACGCTCAATAATATAGAGAGAAGAGAGAAAACTTTGTTTCGGTGTGATTTTCAATTCTAACTTAGCCCTCATTTATAGGAAAATGTTAGCCGCCAAAGCAGACTTGACTGCTACATTGATGGCTTTACCGCTACTATTGCCACCCACCACATTTGAAATAAAATTCAGCACATTTCTTCACCAACCACAAGTGGGGCCCACTCAATTCTAGAATTTTCCACCAAAATCAATTATAACCCCTAATTTCCGAATCGACACCTCTTAAAATTCATAACAAATCATTCAGTACATTTTTAACGGTTCAAAATTTATGGACATATACTCAACTTATATATGTATAACATATCCAAAATTACCACAATCCAACGGTCGGATTAAAAATTATAATCCCCGCAATATATCTCAAAACCCCCGATTTAATTTTTTAATACCTCCAACTGGTAAAATATCGATAAAACACCTCAACAATAATTTCTTCATTTATAACCACATAAATAAATCCATCATTTATATCCACATAAAATAAATATTTCTTTATCATATGAATCAATAATTAATTATTCACAAATAATATTACGTAATCACAATTATGATAACAAAGTAGCTCCCGTGAAAGAGGGGCTTTCCGATAAGGATTTCTCCTTCTTGGCGCGCAATTAGGTGACCAAACCTCTCCTCGATGAACTTTCTAGACATTGCCAATAATGCTATCTAATAATATTATTCAAATAATATGAATTATTGATCCGATAATGGAGATAATGTGCAAGTGACAATTATTGAATGTTAATAATATAAAATATCAACGCAAGCAATTATTGAATCAATAAAATAAAATATTGAATAAAGAATTATTGTGAAAATTATTGAGTAGTGCCTTCACGTAAGGATCAATAATTCAACAATACGTGTAATACCGTGTCTTCTTTGTGCAACCACGCCAGACATCGTATTTTAACCACCGGTATTCCAACAATTTTATTCAGAATAACTACGCCTGTTATTTTTAACCAACTTATATTTGTCGTTTCTTCATCCAATCGCTTTACAGTTATGGGGCCCACACACGGGTCATACTGGTCGTCATTTAATATTCTGACAAGCATTTAATATTCCACGACCAAACGAATATTCCCCGACAAAAATGAATATTTTATAACCACTTGTTTATTTTGAAATATTTGCGATTTAACCCTTAACTATCCACATTAATCAAATCAACCCTTACTATTTCAAAATAATAAATAAAGGAAATTCCTTTTATTTAAAAAAATTTGAGGGGTCTTACAAGAACGAAAGCTCCTACTAACGAAGTTTCAACCAATAAGTCAAAGTCTAACTTCTCCTAGAGTCAAATTTAAACGTTGAACGCAAAGCAAGAGAGATAAAATAATGGGGTAATCCCAGTATCTTATAAGGTATAGACTTCATGAATTTATAATTAACTAACCTTGTGCTAACTTTGTTCGGTTTACTCGCTTTTTGAGAAGTCATGAAAAATGCACTTCCTAAAACCAACGACTTTGTTTTGTCCATATCCACCTTTGGTGCCACCGTCCCAACTAGACTTCGACTTTGGTGCACAACAAAATTGAGCTAAATGACCTTTCTTCTTGCAATTTCCACTTCTATTATCTTTGTATGATTACCAATCAAGTGGTTACCATTCTTAGCATGATAATTTCCCCACGATGGTTATCATTGTTCGATGGCCGTTGCCACACCAGTATGATTATTATCGCGTTGTTGGTCGTTACCTTTTGTTTCGAAATCAATCAACACTCATGTGCTTCATTCTTTCATCTCAAAGCATTTTAGATGTCATTCTCAAACACCGTCACAAAACAAGGGTTAATTAACATATCACATATTATCCTATATACGTGCCACCAATTAAATACTAAATAAATTTAGGTAGGTCATAAATACTAGCGAAGGAATTAGCCGCCTCTCCCTCCTAGTTCTTATCTCACATCTCACCTGGAGGATCATATCCTAAGCTCGATACCAACCGTGACGCCCCTAAAATTAAGTATACGTCACCCATCTTGGGTCGCCACTTACATGGTACATAAATTCAAATACAACTTACTAACATAACTCAGCGTAGGTACAATACGACATAAAGCGTGAGTTTGAATACAAATATTGTCTACTAGATATTATACAAACTCAAAAAGAGTCCTCATTACAACTATTATCACACTATTTCACAAAATAGTGAGGACTACTAATGCTATCCTCCGGACCATTACTCGTTCCCCGACTCGTCTCAAATGTATGTTCTCATTTCCTGAAGAGAATGAAAGAAAAAAAGGTGAGCTCAACTAGCCCAAAGAAGAAATATTATGACTAAGATAATGCATAATAAATTATCATTAGCCTTCAATGAGTGTTAAACCGATAAAATACAATAGACAACCAGGTTTAAGCTGCACAGTTGAATACGCAATCCATTAAAAGAGTCAAGTAGAAAATAAAGTCTACTATCTTTTAGGTTTTATAAGGTTTTCATAAATTTTATCACTAAGACTCGGTTTAATGAATAAACCACAATATCTAATCATCCCGTATACCACTTGGCCAAGGATTTTCATCAAATTATCAATGGTCATGACTATACTAGAATCACCCCCGGTCATAATTATACCAAAACTATCCATCATTGCATTACGTGCCACTGAGGACTTTTATCACATCATTTATAACAAGCCATGATTATACCGAATGATCCCTGGTCATAATCATACTAAGTTCATCTATACACGTAAGCCAAAGATAACATAATATAACATGAGGATGATGACAATGACATAATAATTCAATAAAACAAGTTCAAGAATTATTTTATCCAGGAATTAGTAACGTCTAAATTGTCAACAAGATATTGTTTTGTAGAGTAAAATTCAAGAATGATCAGAAGAATATTTTCATGAAAAGATACTGGATGAAACGCAAATATCAAGAATATTCTACTAATTTCATGGAGTATATAAGTCAAAGTTTTAACCAATTGGGTATAATAAAGAATAGAATAACAAAGGAAATCACCATGCATGCAGATTGACAGATGCAAAGTTATTCCAATGTATAATAATAATAACGGAACCGGTCGTGAAATTGAATTACCACAAGAGATGATCCAATGTAATAATAAAAATCTTTGAATAATAATAAACAATGGAACCAGTCCGGTAAAAAACACGTGATGGGATATTCCAATAGAATAATAAATGCGGAATAATAAACAATGGAACGTGTTGATTGTAAAACATACGAGATAGGATATTCCAAATGAATAATAAAGAATGGAATAATGAAGAAGATCGCCAAGTATAGGGGATTAAGCAGTATACGAGTTATTCCAACAGAATAAATAAGAATGGAATAATATAAGGATTTCACCAAGTATAGGGTATCTGCCGACATACAAAGTTATGTATAGGGTATGCCACTTTTACAAAGTTATTCCAATGTAATAATAATGAATGGAATAATGTAAGTTCTCTTCATGAATAAGAAAGAATAACACCTTACGCAGTACAACAAATAATATTCCCTACCAGTAAAGAATTAACCTGGATATCAAAGTAGTGAAGTACCGTAATACTCTTATTCTTCTTTCTCTCTATAGATTTTCTCTATATAAACCTCTCTATAATTTCTCTCTGTAGTTTAAGTGAATTCGTAAGAAAATAATGAAGGAATGAGCTTCATTTATAGGAAAATAGAATGCATAGTAATTAATCCATGAGCCATCCAGATTGATTTACTTTTAATCGGCGGTCCATATTTAAAGCAAAATCTTTTAAATAAAATATAATATATTCTATTTATAAAAAATATTTTACTATGCAAACACTACGCAACACTACGCAAAACACTACTTTAACACTACGCATAATAAAATATAATATATTTTATTTATGTAATAACTTTAATAAAGTATTACATTTTTTATATAAAAGATGTTTCGCTTTTATTACGTTAATAATACGAATAAAATAAAACGTCATTATCGCATTATAATAATTCATATTATTAATCGATAATAAATTAATCAAACCGGTGACTTCTCACATAAAGATCAATAATCAATACCGCAGGCTTACTACGCAAACCACGTATGACATCGTACTTTTACTACTGAAGTAGTTCAACAAAGATCAACGGTAAAACTTCCATAGTTATTTCAATAAAATATTTTTGTCGTTTTCTCAATCAAATAATAATTACATTATGAGTCCACCAACGATTGAAATATTGCATATTAATATTCCCTACTAAACCGAATATTCCCCACCAATCGAATATAATATAATCACCAGATACTTTTGCAAAATTTATAAATACTACCCACAACTATATAATATTATCTTAAATTCACACCATAATATTAAAAAATTATTTCGACAAAATTTAAATCTTTATTGATAAAATCTGGGTCTCACAACATTTGTCATTTTTATTGTAAATAATTATGCTTAAAAATGACTTATATTTAATTTAATATTTGAGAAAAATAATTAATATAGTTTTTAATACTTTTTATATGAATAATAAGATTTGTTATGTAATAATAAATTTATTTTACGTAAATTTTAATATTTGGTGAAAAATAATTATATTTTTTTTTGCGTTAATTTGTACTTTATGCTTATTAAATTTTTACTTTTTAATTACAAAAATATATTTGAATGTATATTATGTAAATTTTAATCTTTAAGAAATTTAATTAGCAAAAAGTGACTTTATTTTCTTGATAAAATAAATATTTATTATTTTTTGACAAATATGTTATTTATTGCACAAATTCATAATTTAATTAATTAGATCAAGTTAAGTAAAAATTATAACATACAAAATTTATATTTAGTGAATATATTAAACATTATAACTTCAAAGGTATATTAGAGATTATATTAAAAATATTTTATAATATTACTTGGTCAACCATTATGCCTAGGGTAGTGAATATTACATATTATAAACTAGAGGGATATAGACTATTACTTGAAAAATTAAAGTGATGGTAAATATTATTATAGTTATTTACGTAATTACAGGAGATGTCAATGTATTTTATTCAAATTTAAACACACTCACATTTACATCCTATTTTGACATGTCAATACTCGATTACTTAATATTATAGTTTTCATGGGTTGAAAAAAATAACACCCATCGTTCTATATTATTTATTTTTAAAATTAATTTTAGAGATTTATAAGCTCAAAATAAATATAGATTCTTTTAATTTTAAGTAATACAATAATAAATATTATAAATTATCCAAAAATTGTAAATTTTATTATCTTAATTTTAAATTGATTTTCAAAATTAACAATGATTAAATAATTTAGAACGGATAGAATATACTAGAGGGAAAAAATGATATATATTATAGATTTATATATCAATTTTTTTGTTATTAATTATGTAAATAATTATAAGTGATAAGTCTTGTCACTTTTATAATTCAATTTAAATATATGTATCGATATATTTTATAATTATAATTTAATGTTAAACTTCACAATCATATCAATCAATTATTCATATATCTTTTTAGTTGTAAAATATATTATTTTATTTACTAGTAATAAAATTATTTATTGGAATTAGCAATATAATTCAACACATTATATAAATAAAGTTAGATATTTAAATAGTAATGTATTTGCGGGTCTATTTTTGTTATATCATCATCCGTCCCTCCTTGTCTATCAAGGGAGATAGAGACGAGGTATTTTCCTGGAAGCTGGAGAGATATTTGACTACAGAAAATAGTACATAAATATGAGTATATTTTATTTTGGTCAAACCTCGTGGGTTTGACTGGATAGTATGGCGGCTGGGTGGGAAAAATATCTGTTGGAGTACAATTTTACTTGAATTTGCGTTCTTTGGTTCCGGTGTGGAATCCACTAATATATAGTATAAGGTTTTAAATAATTTTATTCTTTTTAAATTATTTGATATTTAATATAATTTAAGAAAAGTAATAATAAAATTTTTAAAATTATTCTAACCTAGTAGACATGTTTTGTTTTGTTATTATACTAATTGCCGTGGTAGGGAACTACTACTACCGAGTAAATAATTAAAAATAATAATAATTTAGTAGGTATGGATGGTAAGTTGGTCAATTGATACTAAGTAAAGAGATATGTCATCTTAATTAATTAATCAAAATTAATTTTATGTTAACCACTTGATAATAGTTTTTAGTAAATTAGGGGAAAGGAATAGGAGTAATTTGGGACAAAGAGCATATTGTATTTTGGACAGAAGAAAACAGTCGGAAAACGTTTATTTGGGTGGGTCATATTCATAGTAGCAACCTAATAGCCCAAAAGTGGCAAGCTGACTGACCGACTTTTGTGGAAAAAACAAACCACTTTTTGGCTTTTCATAATCATAACTTAATACGAACACAAAACAAAATACAGGTTATATTTAATTCATATAATATCTCCTTTTTTCAACAAATAGACTACAATATTAAAAAATTAGTATATTATATTTAATGAATATAGTCTACTAATCGTCCTTTCACCAATTTTACCAAAAAAATTTATAGACTAAAAGTGAAATATGAATCTTAGATTACTAAAATTGTTATTTCTGCGGCCTGATGCTCTAAAAGACAACAATTTTATTAGATTCTCTTGATTATAAAAAACAACAATTGACAGAAAAATATAGAGAAACAGACTTGGTATTCTTTAAAATTTCGTCAAATATAAGAATTACATCGACTTCTTATCGCAATATCTTGTATTTTGAAACAAGTGCTGGTCCTAAAAACAACAAATTTAGTTGGTAAATTTTTTAGATAATATATGATACATACAACCCACACTTGCAACTTATTACAAGTCCTTAGAAAATTTTCTCATAGAATTAAAATATTTAACAGACTAGAAAATTGCAAGTCAATGCGTATCAGATCCAGATGATAAAAGAAACTTTCACAATTAGAGCTATAAAATGATAAACAGGTACATACAACTCCTCAACAGTTACAATTCCTCGGCCAAGCCAGCCCAAAAAATGAATGGACACACTTGCACAAACTGAAACACTAGACTACTGGTCACTTCTTGGCATACATGATAGCCATCGGATTCTGAGGGGTGATTTTGAAGCCTTGAAGAGCCTGCATAGCCACTGAGGACTGGATATCATCTTCAAATTCTACAAAGGCAATACCCGGCTTGGCATCAATCATTCGGACTTCCCTAAAACCAGGGTATTGTTTGTAGAGAACTTCCAGCATAACGTCTGTCGTCTCGTGTGGCAGATTCTGTAGAAATAGTATATTGTTCGGATCTGCAGCTGATTCTTGAGGCTTTCCTTGGCGGGAGGAACCCTGAACATAACACATACCAGCAATTATATGGATGTGGATAATCCCAAAGAATATATTTAATTCTTCAAATACTATATACTTACAAGAGGGAGAGCCCCATAATAGGTTAAACAGAGGGGTGTGTGTGTGTAAGTTGAAATTGGAATATATAATCCTTAGTTTAATAAGTTAATTAAAAACTCCAAACATATCAAGTAAATACATTTCAGAAGAACCATTTATTTAAGGGATGGAAGGTGCTATATTCCACGTGTTTTTTATATTTTCACATAGTTCTCTCTCACATGAGAATAAAGTGAATCCCGCTAAGAGGGGACTATGCGAAAATATAAAAACACTTGAAAATAGTGCCCTCAAACTAACTAGCAAAAAAAAAAATAGTACCTTCAAATTGGAAACTTCCATTCTCTTTTATACAATAAGAAACATCTGGGAGGGAAAGAGGTGGGGGGTGGGGGTTCAATGAAATAGAGATGGAGCAAAGCAAATGTACCATTGGGCCTCCATTAGTTTCAGCTCTTACACCATTAGCACCGGCAGATTGCTGCGACTCTTGTCTCTTTCTTTCAGCTGGACATGCAGATTTAGTCAAAAAATTTAGAATACACCACAAAATAACATTCAACTGTTTATAGCAAGCACTCTTGAAAGATCAAAACAATAAACACAAAAATAAAAAAAGTTTAATCTCAAAAATCAAACCATTCATTAAAGATTGTCAATCTGGTGCATTGTCAAACTCGTATTAATTCAACTGAAATATAAGTAACTGGCATTAAACTACAATTACCGAGTGAAGCCATTAATTCAACTGAAATATAAGCAACTGGCAGTAAACTACAAATTACCGAGTGCTTCACTAGGTAGAACCACATTTCCACTGAATAGTGACACATAGATGTCATACACCTAAACTTATTGGACACCATAGTTGTCACGGCACCACGGCGGTAGTTGACCACCAAGACGCCTACGCGATAAGGCACCCGCAATGATGTCCATATAGCGATAGGTCATTAACAATGTGCAATTTATACATTATTTGATTTACTTCAAAAGTAGTATATTCCACAATAAAATTTTAAATATATTAAAATTCAAAACACAATAACTAACAATATGGAATACAATTAAAAACACAATTATATGAATACTTCACAATCAAAATTCAAAAATAAAACACTTGACATTGAAAACTAGTAGAACAAGTTAACAAATACGTAATAATCAACCAAGTCAATATTCATCACACATTACAAGTCTAATAAGTAATAAAATTTACACCATATAGATAGTCCATAAGTTATGATGAGTCGTGGGTACAAAATGACTGAATACTTGACTTGGGCCAGCTACCAAGATGTAAGCCTTGGTGGCTCGGCATCCAAGGCGTTGCCTTATTCTTCTCTAGCACCAAAATGCCTAGTCGTCGCCTAGGCGGCGCTATGATAACTATGTTGGACACTGCTAGAAACTTGTTTGATACTTCATGTACGTGTCATGAACAAGAAATTTACTTAACTCTTGCCATTGTTCAATACTTCACCAACATGACCTATGTAACCTGGACCTTTACAGAGAGCCATATCTGGGCTGAACACATGCCACATACTTGAACACTTACCGGGATCTTCTATAAAAGGTTTGATACTTTCAGACGCGTCATCATTTGAATATAAACTTTATTAACTTTGTCCATTTTGGTAAACACTTCACCAAGATGACCAATGTATCATGAACATGTTTCGGAGAGACAACTTCAATTCATCACTTTTCTGAACAAGTTTTGCACTGTCACATAACCAATCCAAGTGAAGATACAAGGATCCAAGAAAAGCATCATATACTTTTGCTGACTTCCTTTTTTTCTGTAATCATTCTTCTGTTTTTAACGAGTATTAAGATCTACAAATGACACACCTGAATGTAATTATTTTTTTTGAAAAATGCCCACTAATAGATTTTAGTTGTTAATTTGTTATTGCTAAATATTTGGAGAGAAAAACTCCCAAACAAAATTGTCATTGAAAAAAATAATGAAATGACAAAACTGCCATTAATGAAAAATAATGACATGATACAGCTGACATCAATAAAAACTTCGAAAAAAGAAGTCGCTATGGGTCATTGCCATAACTAATTAGTTGTGGACCGTGGCAACCACAACCATCTTACCCCTTGTATATACATATGTGCATTGTAAATAGAATATTTTTGAGTTTATGACAACCCAACACCATTTACTTGCTCTCCTAAAATATATTAGTTTTTTACCCAAAATTTTGTCATTTGAATGTTGTATCTATTTCTACAAAGCAGTGAGTCAGAGGGTGACTCTATTCAATAATATTCATCTTAGTATTGTTGTATCGTCTCTGAGTTTACATTAAGAGTGGTTATGATGTCATGTCAAATTGCCAATGTAGCACCTTGATGCTAAAACTACATAGCTTCTTCATATTTCAAATGTTTCCACATTGCCAAATCTACCTCAATCATGGTTCAAAGTGTGGTAACGGCATAGAAGTTTTTTTTTTATTCGGTTTCGGCCTTGGCATCGGGCGACACACACAACAACGCTAAAGCTTCAATTATTATTATTATTATTATTATTATTATTATTATTATTATTATTATTATTATTATTATTATTTATTAGTTAATATGAAAATATACGTATTTTATTTATTATTATTACTTCTTCAACTCTACAAAAAGTGTCCTAATGTTTGATACTATTATAATTATTACTCCCTTTTCCTACAAAAAAAGTCTCATTTGTCGATTTTCCGCTATACCATTATTTCACCTTAATTCCTCCGTTACACTGTTAATTCTACTTGATTTCCTGTTACACCGGGATTTTTTTATTTATAGCGAAATTTTCCCTATACACAACTTTACATTGATAATGCTTGAAATTTTAATTCGTGACTTGTTATTGGATCGGTAAGGAAACCAAACCGATACGCCAAGATTTGGGCAACTCAGCCGATACTTTGAACCATCCTCCATGTTGGGGGACCTAGAAGTTGTAAGAGGACTATGTCCATGTACAAGTAATTTCATTTAATTATAGCTCTAGGAAACATGTGCTATACAAATCTTATGACTTTGCTTTATGTTCAGTTTTCCTGGTCTATCTCCAAACATAAAAGGTTGATATGATGCATACAGAATTACTTATAATATAGGACAGAAACAGAAGCAACACAACAGAAAAGGTAAAACTGCATAATGAATTAGACTGACCTTTTTCCTCTTGCTTCTTTTTCTTATCTCTTGGGACGAAACTACCATCTGCTTTAGCAACACAATCTGACTTTGTTTTTGCATATTGTATTCGCTATATTGAATCACAGAATCATATTAGTCATTGTGACAATATAAAACATTCTAAATGAACACATGGCATCTATTTTTTTGTTAGATTCCAACAGAAGTGACAGAACTGATCATAGAAATATAAAAATAGAGTGCACACTGGCAGAACAGAACTGAGACAGTATAAGAAAATTCCTGAAATTGATCCATTCTGAACCACTAAGCTATTGATGTAAGAAGGGAGTAATTTTCACCCCGTTGTTATCTGCTTTTTCACTTTTCTAAATTAAGCTAATTACTTAGAGCCACTAGAAACTTTTTTGGCAAGATGAAAAGATGGTGCCAACAGGGACAACTTGAAAGCGAAGTTTGAGACAAAAATATTCATCAGATAAAAAAGCACAAACTTTAAGACCCTTATTACCCAGTAATTTAAGATTTATATTTGATGCTAAATGTTGCTCAGCAAAATGTTTAAAAGATACAAATAAGCAAATAAACACATTAACTAACTTCTAGAAGTTTGATCTTAAAGTGCAATTCACATGCATAAAAAATTAAAATGAAAACTTTCAGTTAAAGGTATTAGAACTTACCATGGGTTTATCATAAAATGGAAAGTTTTGCATCTGTCGAACTGCATTACTGGCAGCTGTAACTTCACTAAATACAAGCCATGCTTGTCCTCGAAGCTTGGCTGTCTTCAAGGCAACAATGTCCAAAATCCTCCCATACTGCGAGAACAAGGCATAAAGTGACCTCTTCAACTCTGTCGAATAAATAAAATAAAATGTGAATATTTCTCAACTCCATAATAAGTTCATAACTACTCCTTTTTAGTGCATAATAAAAGCTTCAACTATGGTTGTGAAGGAAGGAGTGCAGCCATGTTAAAACAATAAGATAACAAGCATTAATCAATACAATAATTGTAGGAGCAATAGAATGCAGCTAGCCTTTGTCAAACACAACAGGAGTCCCAGTTCCCACAAGTCATGAAAATCCTTTCACGTAGATAAAAAGATAAATACTTGCAATTACCCCTTTGGCCGCATAAACTATAAGTGAAGTTCAGATAAGTTTACATGACAGATTGTATGCCCATTTACCAAATCATTGGTTTTTTGGTCCGTACTTGAACAAATTTATAATCAACTCATACTTTTCCCGGCATATTATTTCCGAGCAACTAAATGGTGGGAAACTAGCTTAGAAAATATATATATATATATATATATATATATATTCATAAATAAATTCTTCAAATGGTTGAAAACGTTCTTTTAAATCGATCATAAGTAAATCATCGCGCACATTATTCTACAACAAAAAAGAAAAACGCAAAAACTAGGGATGATTAAATCACCTTCTTTCTTGACCTTTTCGTTGAGATTCTTTATGTATATCGTCTGATTAGGCGGTATGTCCCCAGTTAGCATCGTTGCTGAGCTTCTGTTCTGTTTTGTTCTGTTCTGTTCGAGAGAGAACTGGTAGGAGCCCTAGAGAACTCTGGGCATCTTAAATTTTAATGACAGGCCAAACATGGGCCCAAAACTAAAATTGGGCCTCATGCACCAAAATAATCATGCTCAGTTGGCTTCTAATATTAGTAGCATTTGTTGTACCAAAGAGAGAGGCATTTCTTTTTTTTAATCTTCTCCTTCAAATCTTTAATTTAATTAATATTCATTTTTATTAATTAAATGAGCACTTTTTGGTAAAAACAAAAAAGGAAATATTTTAGAACATAAATTATTTTATAAACTATTATCAAATAAATATATTTTTACTTTGAAAACAATTTGGTGTTTAACACTACTATTAGAGGAGTAGTAGTAGTATAATATTAGAGATCATAAATAAATTTAAAAATTCCGTAAACTCGTCCTCAGAATAAGTAAATCCACATAATGTGGGAGAAAATCGTGTAAAATTACTTCCCAAAATATCAATTCTCTAACATTAATTACTGCGTAACAAAATATAGACTTGGCGCACTGGCTTGCGCACACTGGCGCATGTTAACAAGGACCAACTCACTGTGTTTCATCTTATCGGTCCAAACTCCAAACTCACTTCTCTAAAAACTAACGGATGTGTCATCGTCAATTCATAAACTCCGACGGCGATCTGCGAGATATTTAGCCACCGATTACACGGTCTCAGCATTTTCTGCCCAACTAGTGTTCTCTGGCTCTTTTCGTGCTTTCCAGGTCGCTCCTTCTTCTTCTTCTTCTCGGTATTAATTTAACCAGCTATTAGTTGGAGCTGCTACTTATTTTAATTCTACTCTTTTAAGCGTTATGTAGAACAAAAACAACAATCTCAATTATGCCTTAAAAAATGTGAATAGAGAATAATTTTATAACACTTTATATGATGTGCTAATGAAAGAAATTAACCTTATTTCTAGATGAAGAGCACTTTATATGATGTGCTTTTTTGAGATTAGAGTCGAAAAAATTTGGGGAATTTTCAAAAATAAATTGCAGATAGGGACTGATAAAAGTTTTTAAGATTCAGTTATACACGGTTATAACATTGGATCAACTCTTGCTCAAGTGCCATCTTACAATTGGGTATTTGGGTATAAAGAAGCCTTTTGTACTTGGTATCTCTCTTTGCACAATGTAACTTTTTTTTTTCTTTGTGGGAGGGTGTGGGTGGGTGGGTGGGTGGGGGGATAGGGATCACCTAGTGCTTGTGTCATCAAATTTAGTAATATCTTTAACACAATGTGTTATTGAGTGTTTGAACGGGGGATCAAGGTTTGACCCAACAGTTAAGGAGCCAACCCACCTTCAAAGTGCTGTTCCAATCACCACTTCCCTTCCCACACTGCCATGAATGATGTAATGAAAATTAACATTTTTTGTACCAAGTAAAACTATGATTCTTGCACAAACCTTTAGCAAGGTGAAAATTGCTGATCAATATTGGATTTTGATATGTTCCATTTCTTCTCGAAAATGCCAGTTACTAGGGGATATTATATTTCAGTCTTTGTACTTACTTTTTTATTGTGACACAAACTTCTGATGTCAGAATTATTTGCTTCCACAGGTTAGTTTTGGGCAAGACAGTTCATATGCACGAATGCAACCTATAAATTCTCATTCTATGAAGTTGGGATCAAGTAATTCCAGGGATTCAACTTTTCGTTGCTTAGGAAGACTTTTTACATCAAGATATCATTATGCATCATGTTTGCCTGCCACACAACTTTGTAAACAACCTTCAGTTGGTTACCGAAGATTGAAATGCATAAACTCCATGACAAATGTAAGTTCCTTAGTAGTTGATCCTTTTTTTAGTTGACATTTTTATGTAGGGATTTGGATGTTTATTAGAAACTCAATTGTAGTTCGTATAACGTCCCTCATCCGTATCACTATCATCCTATCCAGTCTTTAGTTATAAAACCATAACTACAGATGGTGCAAGTTTTAGAAAGCAGGCCAAACTGTGGTTATGCGAGTGCGCTTTCTAGTAGCTGGTCCTTAAGGAGAAACTGTATATATTAAAGTAACTGAGGGCCGAATTGAAACATGCAACTGTTAAATTGGAATGATATGATTAATTTTCATGAATACTCGTTAGAACTCGGATTTGCATGGGCATAAACTACATGTCAGGAAGATAAATTTGACGCGTGCAACTCGGGACTTCATAAATAGACCACTCAATCTTTTACCGCAAAATTGAACTACAGTTTTGATGTTTTCATAATACACTTTGATCGTATGTCTGTCTGTTGGTGGCCAAGATATAAATGCTTTGGCGCACTTAAATGTTTTAGTTTTCCTTTGTTTAGGATGTGGAGGTGCAAGCCAAGGTGACAACCAAGTGCTTCTTTGATGTAGAAATCGGGGGTGAATCTGTTGGTAGATTTTCTTCGAAAGCCTTCCATATGTTTGGCATATAATCTTCTTATTAAGAAAAATTTGACACATATACAGATACCTAACATTATGATGTTATTGCCGACAAATTTAGCCGCACCGCATGATAGAATTGTCTTTAAATTAGAAAATCACTTGCAGGAGAGAAAGGATATGGTTACAAAGGATGCTCCTTCCACCGTATTATTAATGATTTCATGATACAGGGAGGTGATTTCACTGAAGGAAATGTGAGCGCTTCTGTCTCTCTCTCTCTCTCTCTCTATATATATATATATATATATTAAATTAAGTATAGTGTTGCAAATTTTGGGAGCCAACAGTAGATGCTTGTTTAAATAAATGGCAAAATTTAGTTGATGATAGTCAATAGTGTTTACTAACTGCAGGGTACAGGAGGAATCAGTATCTACGGTTCTAGTTTTGAAGATGAGAGCTTTGCTTGGAAGTGTTTTCCTGATAGTGAATGAGAGAGCTGTGTTTTCAATGATGAGCATTAAATTTTCCATTTCTTTGTCACTGTCATCCCTCATCATCTTCAGCATGTGCGTTTTGTGTAATATCTATCTTATAGATAATATTTCAACTTTAATTATTTGCAGTGACGCATGTTGGGGCTGGAGTATTGAGCATGGCCAATGCTGGTCCTAATACCAATGGGAGCCAGTTTTTCATTTGCACAGTGAAGGTGCGCTAACCTCCTATTTTTTGTTGTTAGTATGTGTAATAATGTAAGCATAGGATCAATTTGTTATATCATGGATGTGCTTGCAGTTGAAAAAGGGAGGATCATTTCTTATGGTCGTTCACAATTTCCAACCATAAATTAATCTATAACTAACAATATTACAATGAGAGTTATTTGAAATGAGTAGACAAATACGGCTGATCATTTATTCAAGACTGTTGAAACAAAAGATGATGATGTTAATCAAGGGTGAAATTTTCAATAATTATATGCAGCAGATCATACGTCCTCCATCCCATTTTTTTGCGACTAGCTTTTATAAAATGTCAAATTTGTTCTCCCTTTTAACCTTCCTTCTACAATGGTGTCAACAAATAATAGATGTACGAGTGGAATAGAGGTAGCAATAGGGAAGTTACTTCAATCAATGAGCATTGTGGAAAAAAAACTGTATAAAAATACATACATTAAGACGTGGAAAAAGGGTTTGTTGTACTTATGTTTGTACATTTTATTACTTGGATCTTTATTTTATAATACCTTTTCTCTTTAATGTGAAACTAGTGTTGGATTTTGGAAAAAGTTTTTAATGAATTCTTTTATGTAGATTCCATGAACGTCATGCTGTTTTTGGACATGTCATTGATGGAATGGTAGACGGAAACAAGCAGATGAGATGTCCATGTAGAATTATTAATTCTGGGGTGGGGAGCTGCCTACCGTTGGATGGCTGATTTGTCTGCTTACTGTCACGTTTGTGGTTAATTTCAGAATTTTATTTCAAGCATGTACATATACAATGGTTTCATAAATTAGTCATGTATGTGAAATTAGATCTAGGAGATCTGAAAATTTAAAGGTATTCTGTAAGCTCATTGTCTGGCTGGCATATATTTCTTTTAATCCATCTATCCGGCTGAGTTTGCATTATACAACTGCTTACTGCTTACTAAAAACTTTATTCTTTTGAATGATCTGGTGACTGGGATATACTGAGATGCATCATCTTAAATGACTTTTCAAGTATTGCTTCCTAAATAAATAGTAATTCCAAAATATAAGATTTATTGTTTTATTTTTTAGCAAGTAGTCTTAATTTTAAGTTTGAAAACGTAGTCAATAAATTAGAAATTTTGTATTTATGAATGAAATGAAAGTACAGTATAAATTTAACTCTCTAAATTATATATAAAAAGTAAAATAAAATTGTTATTAATTAGAAAAGAATATTTATAAAATATATAATCAAACACTATTTAACTCTTTTGTTTTAATCAAAAAAATGAAACCGAGCTAATATCCATCAAAAGCCCAACGCTTATGGGTTTAAATTTAGTCTGTATAATTTATAAATTATAATCTATCTACTGGCCTTAATTTAATTATGGGAGGGAAAATTTTTTTAATCAATTGATTGCATGCGAATAATGCAACTAACATATTTACTGCATTTCCATAAATCGCAACTAAAATTCATTTTCTCTCTCTCTCTCTCCAAATCTCCACCTCGTCGGTCGGTGGTCAGCTGGCGAGAAAGAGAAACAAAAACAAAAACCCACCCGTCCATCTTTTATTCACTTTACTCTTTTTTTTCTTTCTTTTTTTTAATTTTTCTATTATTTTTTGCTTCAATTTGTGTGGTTCAAAAAGCAGCCAAATCAAATCTCAGTACAGAAGAAGAAGCGCAGAGCTTGCATTGGAAGTAGTGAAAGTCTGTAACCGGAATATGGCGGCGACGGCGTATGTGTTTTTAGTGTGCTTAACACTACTAATATTTATCAGTAGAATCGAGGTTGCTGCATTAGCACCGGCGGCGAGCAGATCGGGAGATGCTGCTCTGTTTTCGCTGGAAGAGCAGCTGGATTTTCATGTGAAACCTGCTTCTGCTTCTTCTTCTACGCCTCAATCACAACCATTGATGGTCCCTCTTACTCTTCTTCCATCTGCTCTTACTTCATCTAAAGGAGCTGGTAATTGATAATCAATTCATTTTATACTACTAATTCTTTTATTTTTAAATTTTAGATTTTTTTTTTTGCAACCACAATTCAAGTTTTACATTTTTAATACTTATGAAAATGCAGTAGTATATTGCTGAAATTTGTTTAAATCAATATGCTGTGTTTTTTTGTCTATACTATAGATTCGATTAGCTTTGATTACTACTATTAACGTGCCTGATGTTTAGGTCTCTGTTTCCTGTCTTTTAATGCTTTGCAGTTTGCTTAGATGGAACCTTACCTGGTTACCATTTGCATCGGGGTTATGGATCAGGTGCAAACAGCTGGCTTATACAATTGGAGGTGAGTTAAGGGTACTTGTTGTAGTCTATGTCGAGAGTTATTAATTTTTATGTTTTTGTTGAGAAAATGTCAAGGGCATTTTTAAATTTACATAACAATTGCTGTTATACTAATTTGTCAATGTAGAGTTGTAGACCTACTGAATGAAGTTTACACCACTTTGTTTTAAAATTTATACTTTATAGAAATTCCATGGTAATGGTATTAAGGTCAACCTCTACTATGTTGGGAATACTTTTTATTCCTTTTCTCCTTGTTGATGGTTTAATTCTAAATCAGTTTTTTGGTCATTTTCCTTCATCCTTTATGCATGGTGTAAACTCTTTTTGGGTAATTCCATATTGTAAATTTTATGCTATTTCAAATTTAGCCTGCTATTATTTTCATTTTCTGTGCAGTATATTGCTGTTTGATCATTGGACATCTTTCATGCTTTCTGCATATGGTGAACTTTGCCCCTGATTTTTATGTAATTATACTTGCACCATTTTTCTACTGCATCCCAAAATATTAAGTATCTTATTTAAAGGCAAGCAAACTAAAAAAAGAGCTTGAGTTTCTGTTTCTGCTTCTTAATTGGGTACCAGATTTTTTGCCTAGTAAACTTGACCTCTCATTCTTCCATCTGTCTGTTATCATATATTATTAAGATTAGTAAAGTGAAAATTAATCATAAAAATTAACGCAGAAGTCTTTTACGTGCACTACGTGCATCATTATTATGCCCAAAAGACGTTCAGAAACACATTTGAAGTTCTATCAATTTTCCTGTCTTCTGTATATTAAATGGCATGCAATGTATTTTTTTATATATCTTGCATAGTTTGTGTGTCATGTTTTTCATGTTAAAAGCTTAAAGCATTGAGAGCGTAAGTTGGTTCTAGATTAGTTTACATACAAGACGATTTAAAATGAACTTCTAAGCATTAAAATCGAGGTCTTTAGATTTCTGATACCAGCTCACCCCTCTGTAGTTATATTAAGGGAAAATGATGTATACTTACCCATATAAGTATATATAGAAAAACTTGAACTCTGACAAAAAGTTGTCAATTTTGACCAAATTCTGTTTCCTTGAGTGAGGCTTCATGTTTTTTGGGGACTTGATGCAGGGAGGTGGTTGGTGTAATACTGTTCGAAGCTGTGTCTATCGTAAAACAACTCGTCGTGGTTCTTCAAAGTATATGGAAAAGCAGTTAGCCTTCACTGGAATATTGAGCAATAAGGCTGAAGAAAATCCTGGTTTTTACTTGGGCTACAAATTTAGCAATATAACATAATTTTGTTTCTTTTGGCGGTTATTACTGTAGTTTCCTTCAAAATAATGATCCTTTACTATATTGTGGATGGATCCTTTTTGTTGCAGATTTTTTCAACTGGAACAGAGTTAAGCTTCGTTACTGTGATGGTGCATCTTTTACTGGGAACAGTCAAAATAAGGTTGTTCACCTTCTATCTGCTTTATATGTATACATTTTTCTTGATAACCCTGCTGCAGTAGATTTTCTGCAATAAAAATGACCTATCATCCCCCCTAAATAGATGCTTAACAAGTGTCTTTTTTTCCACCGTTCCAAACTTACATATTATAATAGTAAATTGTATGCGGTTTTCTTTGCTTTAGTGACCTGTTCTTGTATCATATATAAAACGGATTAGAGAATTTTGGTGGTGGGATTCTTGGGTTCTTATTATTCTTCTTACTTATTTTGCTTTCAGGATGCACAACTCTTTTTCAGAGGCCAACAAATATGGTTGGCTGGTATGGAAGAATTAATGTCACAGGGAATGCATAATGCCGACCAGGTTTCCTAATACACCTTCCAATAATTTTTTCTTTGCAAATTATTTATTTATAATCCTCCTGTCATAAATGAATTTTAGGCTCTTCTTTCTGGATGCTCTGCTGGGGGCCTTGCATCCATACTGCATTGTGATGAATTTAGGGATCTGTTAATGAATACTACCAAAGTTAAATGTTTAAGCGACGCTGGGATGTTTCTTGATGTGTAATATACTATGCTTCAATGATTTCTATTAGTTCAGCTACCGTTCCTTGAAAATATATCATCTAAATTATATCTCATTTTGTTTCTTTTTAATAGAAATGATGTATCTGGAGGTCATACTTTAAGAAATATGTTTGAAGGTGTCGTGAACTTGCAGGTAATGTGAACTAACTTTAAGAAAAAAGTTTAATTTCTTCTTTGTTACTTTACTGAGATACTATTTGGTGCAGTTTCAATATATTGATTAGTCTCCCTTACAATGGGTAGCAGGTATCTTCTTTAATTTTAGATTTTTTATACAATTTCAGGGGCTGCAGAATAATTTGCCAAAGACTTGCACAAACCACTTCGATCCGACTTCAGTATGATTTTTCCTTCTCTTGAACATTCATTATATTTACACATGGAAACTGTAGTAAAGCATTTCAAATTCTTTGAACTCATGCTGTCTCCCTCCCTCTCTAGTGTTTCTTCCCTCAGAATTTTGTTGCCAATGTGAAGACCCCACTTTTTCTTCTCAATGCAGCGTATGATGCCTGGCAGGTAATTATGTTGTCAATCAATTGTTCATCTATTTCCCTAGTAAGTTGATATGCTACTTAGAATATATCAAGGGCCAAGGCCTGCTTCACATTGATGCCCGAGTTAATGAGTCAAAGTTGTATAATGGTTAATCAACTCTCACAGTTCACAAAAGCAGAATCCATACTAACAATTCCCAAGCCCAGACTGGTGTATAGTCACCATCTTGGACCTCTTTATACGAGGAAAAGAGAAGGATAAAATAAAGTAAAGAAAAAAGCAAAATAATGGTACCTGTATTATGCATTTTATGAGCCCTATACTGTGTTTTTCATTTAACTGCTTATGATTTAATATGTTTTTGGATTTGTTTTCTTGATGACTGAAATTTATACCCTTAACCAGCTCCAAGCTAGTTTGGCTCCAGCATCAGCTGATCCTCATGGTTATTGGAATGACTGCAAATCCAACCATGCACGTTGTAACACAACACAAATCCAGTTTCTTCAAGGTGATTTTCTTGACTAGATCAGTAGTGATCCTTGGTTTATGTATTTTCCATTAATCGTATAACCTGAAAACATGTTTCCATATTTTGAATCAGACTTCAGGAATCAAATGCTCAAAGCCGTAGAAGACTTTTCCTTGTCCAGTCATAATGGTTTATTTATAAATTCCTGTTTTGCTCATTGCCAAACTGAGAGACAGGATACGTGGTTCGCTGATGATGCTCCTCTTGTTGAAAACAAGGTATGGCCAATTGAACTAGCAGTGCTTAGTTTCTATTAGCATGCATTATTAGAGCGTAATGCCAACTTTTTAATGGTTGACCCTATCTGTTTATAGATCTTCCATTTCCAGGCGATTTCTCTAGTTTTTAGAATTATGTTATCACTGTTTCATATTTGGATACATGTTATTTGTCATAAGAAGACGCTAAACAAAAATTGGACACATGATATTTGTCATAAGAAAACACTCAGAATACAATTTGGATAAATTCTGTAAAAGTGAAAACAATGAGCTTGCACATGTCATTATGATTGTGTTCAAAATCTAATCTGAGCACCGAGATATAAATTAAAATAAATAAAAGAACACATCGGATCTGATGAATATAAAACATAACCTTGGAACCTACAATGCTATATGAATTGAAAAGAGAGGCCACAAAACCATTAGGGAAAGAAACTACTAATTTTAGAGCAGCAGGTATGTTTAATAAGAGGCCGGAACTAGTGAAATATGCATTCCGAGTGTATAGAGAATTTCATTAAAGTTGAGGAGGTTGATTCAAATGGTTTTCACCTCGTGAAAGTTTACATCTTTACGAGGGCCTAGCCTAAGGGGCATGGTTCATTCCTTCTAGTTCCGAATTAGTTGAATATGAGCGTCTATCTCAGTCTGATGAACTTTTTCTCTGTGCAGGGTGTAGCTCAGTCTGTTGGAGACTGGTATTTTGACAGAGTCCATGTCAAAGTTATCGATTGTGCGTATCCCTGTGACAAAACATGCCACAATCTAGTCTTCAAGTGACTGGGGGATGATACCATGATTTCATCCTGTATTCTTGCACGTCAAGTCTTGCATCCTTTTTTCAATTTTTTTTTTAATTTATAAATTAGGGCAATTGCTTTCTCTGTTGAATTTTCTCCAACTAAAAGTCAAATTTCTCCATTTCTTCAAGGCCACAATAATTCAAAGTAGGACCCCCGTTATTTAATAGGCTTAAGCCTATTGCTCCGTATTTGTATGTGATTGTTTTAAACTCGCTTTAGGAAGTCTTAATGTGCGAGGCTGATTGTGCAGCGAGCTTGTGTATTTGTGATACTATTAACAAAACTAAAATTATTACCTAATTAATGGTTTTAAATTTATCTATTGGGTGGTAAATCCTGAGTTATAGATAATAACTCTGGATAGGAGTGGCTCTTTTGTCTTGAAATGATTATAATGAATTAGAGGTGGCTAAATGAAGATTATTACTCATTTACTCTTGCTTTTGTGTATATTTAAGTACATGTTTATATTGAATAGGGTGCATGATTTTGAATCCTTTTTCCAGATGTTCAAACACTAGCTAATTCTTTCGAGCTGCAGCGCATATGGTGGGAATTTTTTTTCTCTTGAACGTTCGGTGGGGAAAAATAAAAAGTTTTAGTTCAATATTATCCAAAAGAGGGAGGAAACTCGAAACTCAAAACTCACAAGCAAGTCTCATGTGGAGCTCCATCTAGTAGATAGATTATTTGGTAGTTCAGCTAGGCTATTGTACTGTACGGTGCCGGGTGCACCACGTTAAGTAGCTGCTTGGTGGAAAACCAAAAAAGAAGCTATTTTGGGTGCCCATTTTGCTCAAGTGTTTGGTGCCAAAAGAAAAGTAGGAAAAAATATGGTTATAAAAAATTAGATACAAGTCAAAATGTAAGTAATTGATGATTCACAATACAATACCAACAATTGTTATGACTTGTAACTAATTACAAACTTTCTGTTTCACCAAAACAATACTGATTATTAATTGTGTTAATAAATTATAAAATAAACAGATTTTATGTATAAAAAACCACTATAAATAACGTAGGTTTTTGGACAAAAAGGTTCATCTGAACACGGTTGTAACCGCCAAATCTCCATTCCCGCAACAAAGATTATGTAAAGGGAACTGATGCAACAACTTCAGAACAATGCTATACGCCCTGAAGAAATGTTCAAACTTGAAAGAACTGGAATGTTTATACGCCTGCATGATCAAGAACAAAGCTATCCAAGATTGCTTCTTTATGAACCAATTCATAACCGCATGTTCGACCCTTTTTCGAACAGATTACGCAGTTCGAGCATTTACCCAGATGGACTACCCCAATGTTTTTGTGTTCAATGCAATGGTTAGAGGCTTTGTTCATTGTTCTCGACCCATTCAAGCTCTACAGTTTTACTTGGACATGTTGAGAGCTCGAATTTGCCCAACTAGCTATACATTTTCCTCAGTAATTAAAGGATGTACATTACTATCTGCTTTAGGGTTCGGAGAATCTGTTCATGGGCATATTTGGAGGATTGGGTTTAAGTCACATGTATTTGTTCAGACTGCTTTGATTGATTTATACTCTGGTTTGGGTAGGATTGTCGAGTCAAGACAAGTGTTTGATGAAATGCCGAAAAGAGATGTGTTTGCATGGACAACAATGGTTTCAGCTCATGCCCGAGCAGGGGATTTGAGTTCTGCGAGGAGATTGTTTGATGAGATGCTGGAAAGGAATACTGCTACTTGGAATTCTTTGATTGATGGATATGCAAGAGTGGGGGATGTGGAAAATGCTGAGTTCTTGTTTAAAGAGATGCCCAAAAAGGATTTGATTTCATGGACGACGATGATCACTTGTTACTCTCAGAACAAGCTTTATAGAGAAGCACTGTCTGTTTTTAGGGAAATGAGGACCAGTGGGATTAGACCCGACGAAATGACCATGACCATTGTTATTTCAACCTGTGCTCATCTAGGGGCTCTCGACCTCGGGAAGGAAATTCATCTTTATGTTATGCAAAATGGGTTTGATCTTGACGTTTATATTGGATCTGCACTGATTGATATGTATGCAAAGTCTGGGAGCTTGGATAGATCCCTTGTGGTATTTTTTAAGTTGCAGGAGAAAAATCTTTTCTGTTGGAATTCAATTATTGAAGGCCTTGCGGTTCATGGATATGCCAATGAAGCATTGGTAATGTTTAGTAGGATGGAGAAGGAGAAAATAAAGCCTAACGCAATTACTTTTATTAGTGTTCTTAGTGCTTGCACTCATGCAGGATTAGTTGAAGAAGGCCGTAGAAGGTTCAGAAACATGACTTGTGATTTTTCCATTGCTCCTCAGATTGAACACTACGGGTGCATGGTTGATCTTCTGTGCAAGGCTGGTCTGCTTGAAGATGCATTAGAACTGATACAAAGCATGAGAATGGAACCAAATGCTGTTATTTGGGGTGCTGTACTAGGAGGATGTAAGCTTTACAAGAACTTGGATATTGCTCAAGTCGTGGTTAATAAGCTGATGGTTTTGGAGCCAAACAATAGTGGATATTACACCCTTCTAGTTAACATGTATGCTGATGCAAATCGTTGGAATGAGGTTGCTAAAGTCAGAGCAGCTATGAAGGAACTTGGAGTTGAAAAGACTTGCCCTGGCTCCAGTTGGATTGAGATGGAAAGTAAGATTCATCAGTTTGCAGCTTCTGATAAGTATCATCCAGCCTCTAGCAAAATTTACTCTCTGCTGGATGAACTAGATGGGCAGCTGAAGCTGTATGGCCATGTGCTTGAGTATGGTTTTTTCTAATAGTGTCTGTTCTTTGTGTGAGGTATTTCATTTATAAAGGCAATGCGACTGTTTTACACTGTCAATGAATCAATTCTTAAATCCTGTCCTGGTTCATGGAGGGATGCAAAGGATTGTGCTTTCTTAGATGATAAACTAGAACCTGAGGAAATACCTCAGGATTTGCAGGTTTGTTCCTTTCTGTTATATTGATTTATTAGTCCTAGTCTTTACTATTTTCAGTTGCCAAATAATGTGGATCTTACTCTGTGTTTACTTTCTTTTATGATATTTTTTATTTTTTGGAAACAGAATTTTGACAAACTTGTGGTTCACTATTACCCGCCTGGTCCAGAACTTGACTTGACTTTAGGCATGAACAAGCATTATGACCCTTGCTTTCTGACTATTCTCCTGCAAGAACATTGGTGGCCTCCAAGTCTTTCATCAAAATCAATGGGTAGAAGTGCTGCCTGTGCAGGGAGCTCTGCTAGTGAATATTGGACACCTACTGCAGGTATAATGTACTCCTATAGCCCTATCTATAAATAAGTAAGCCATCATAGTTTCATTATTATACCACACTAGTAAAGTAACAAGTATTAGGGAATACAGCTTTTGTTTTTGTTTTGTTTTCCTGTTTTTATTGTTTTTTTTCCCGGGTTTTGTTTATTTGTTTGTTTTCTATTCTTGTACTTTATTTGTGTCTAGAAGATTAAATAATTAAACTATACAATAGTTTTCAAGCATGCTGGAATCATAAATTTGGTATTGAACTTAATCCATTGTATTTACATATTAGGCTTCAGCTTATATAGAGATGGGCCCCTAACATCTCCATAAAACTTATATCCAACATTTAAATTATGGTCGACCTGTTGAGTCTTTGATTAGAAAAGAAACCTTTTTTTTTTGTTTTATTTTATTAAACTGGGGTGAGGAAATTGATTCTCAAGGAGGCAGATTTGACTATCTTGGCCATTTTTATCATTAATATAACTTGACATGTGCCATTTTCTTTTAATCTTGTTTCTCTCCTTCAAAGCTTTTCTTCAAGAAAAGATGCTTTTTGGTGTCTGTTTATCACTTATAGCCACAAATATCAAGTTCATTAGGCTATTAGAATCAGTAGTTTTGTCCCCCTATCCATATTGCATTGTACAATGGAAACCATTGCTAATGGTGAAAAAGCTGTTCCTGAAGATAGGCCAATTTATGACAGACTAAAAGCAGTCAACAGTGTTTGATGAAACAAAAGCAGGAGTTAAGGGACTCGTTGATTCTGGTGTATTGAAGATCCCAAGAATTTTCATCAATCCACCGGAGAATTTACCCAAGGCAACGAGTAGTGATGTTCACCTAGAGGTACCTGTGATCAACCTTGAAGGTTTTGAAGGCAGACGAAGAACATAGATTGTGAATGAAATTCGTGAGGCATCTGAAACATAGGGTTTCTTTCATATGGTCAATCATGGAATTCCAATTAGTGTAACGAACAACTTGTTGGAATGCGCAAGGCAATTCCATGAGCAACCAAAGGAGTTGAAGATGGAATTTTACTCGCTATATTTTACGCGAAGAGTGAATTATTATTCCTCCGGAGATCTCTATGCTACTAAAACTGCACATTGGAGAGACTCAATCTCTTGTGACTTTGAAGATAGCATAATAAACCTTGACGGATTGCCTTTGGTTTGCAGGTACACAAGTTGTTAATTTGATATTAGGACCAGTGTTCTAACGGCAGCCAGAGGAGGGGCCTATCACCTAGGCAGTTTTGTTTATTTATCTTTCTATTGGATATATATTTGTATATACTACTAGATGTAAAGATTATAAATTTTACTTGAAAAAATTACCCAAAAAAACAATATTATAATGCAATGCACAACAATATATTTCAGTATTGCAGAGCTACTCAAAACTTTCATTAAATAGATGAGCCTTGAAAGGAATTTAGAACACTGCTTAGGACTCTAATATGTTTACAAGAGCAGCTAAACTAGCTTCGATATTCATTTCATTGAATTATGCTATTGCCTAATTTACTCTCTCTTCATTTATTTATTCTTTCTGAATGTAGAGAGGCTATGGAAGAGTACGTCAAAGACCATCAAGAACAAATTAATTAATATTTATTGGTTTTCATTAGATATTTAAACTAGAGGCACTTCTTTTTCTAATTATAATTATATACACCACAAGTTTAAATTTCAATACTAAAATGATTGCATAAACATGAAAATAACCTTTAAAACTTAATTGCTGAAAAACAATGTGGTTGTCAACTTGGGACAAGGAAAAAATCTGGTATGAAACTTGAGTGATAAAACCAAAATGCCACTGCTCCCGTCTTCTTCAAGTCATTGATGATAATTTACATCTCTCTCTTTTTCTCTTTTCTCACGTACGTGTTCTTCCTTAATTCATCCCACAGAATTTACAGGCACCCAAGTCGGAGAATAACACTTTTAACTAAGGACCTGTGTTAAGCTGCTCCCCCCCCCCCCGTCTCTCTCTCTCTCTCTCTCTCCATATATATATATATATATATATGGAGAGAGAGAGAGAGAGAGTTATAAATCAGCTGTGCTACTCCTAGTGATAAAATCATTGAATTTGAATTAAATTTGTTACTCTCTCGTGCTTTGGTGCTCGAATTTTAGACAAAAATATGTTTGTCAACAACAAGCTTCATACTCAAGTCCAAACACACAGGATTTGACTTTATTTCCTTGTAGAATTTAAGGCTATGTATTATTATATCCTTCTCCTAGTTAAACCTTTATCCACAAGCTTCAAGTCCAAACACAGAGGATTTGACAGGTCTGAAGTTATTTTCAGAATTTTGAAGGCTTTATGAATGAAGACGGATAGCTAGAATAAAGCCAGCAAGCGTCATTGTTTTACCATTTTTTCAAAGCTGATCCCATCCCACAGCTTCTAGCACCATCTCTCAAGGCTGCGCATATTATGTAGTATGTATTATTGAACGGCGTATTTATGATTAGTATCTGTCATGGTCCCATAAATTGGCTGTGACTATACTTAATTTTTTTCAACACTTGGTTGCCTATTAATCAACAACCAATAATACTGTTACAGATTCATTATTAAAGCTGATATTGTCAAAGTAAAAATAAGTTTAAACTATTAACCATCGTTAAAATAGTATCTCTAGATGTATATTTGCTTCCACAATATCAAATAATTCCATGCTTTATTATTGCACACCATATCTAATGTGTACAAAGCTTGGAATCTGTTGCACCATTTATTTAAAGGATTTGCTAAACCAATCAATAATAGGACATACATACATATATATATATATATATATATATATATATAAAGAGAGAGAGAGAGCAGGAATAACAGTTAGAGAAATACTGATAGATACACCATATATGCCATTACTCGACTTGAATAAACTCATTAATTGGTACAAACAGTTGACATATACATTTCATCTACATATCTACATACATCCATATCTACATAATCCATGAGCTTTACTCATTAAGCAATATAAATGCCTCCCGTTTAGCCCGATTTCATGTCTTTACTCATTTTGTTGACACATTTAAAGATTTTTCTAGTTGCAGAAAGGGGTTGGATACCTCACTCTCTATACATCTCTATCTATCTACATTATACACACACATATTATGTGTTATATATTATAATATTATGCATCATATATATATAGAAGTAGCTTGTTAGCCATGTCATGAACTCCAAAATAAGCACAAAATTTTCCTCCCCAATTTCCAAAAGCGATCTCTTTCTGCCTACAGTCACCACCTGTAAACCACCACAACTGTATGGAACTCATGGATTGGACCAGGAAATTCACTAGTAACCAGCCATCTAATTATGATAGGGTGAAAGAAGTGAAGGAGTTCGACGAAACAAAATCTGGAGTTAAAGGACTTCTAGATTCTGGGATAGTCAAAATTCCCAGAATCTTCATCCATCCACCAGAAAACCTTCAGAACGCATCCACTGACACTTCCCTTCAAATTCCGGTGATAGATCTTCAAGGCTTTGAAAGTTTTAGACGAGCGGAGATTGTGGATGTTATTTGTAAAGCATCAACAACATGGGGATTCTTTCAAATGGTTAATCATGGAATTCCACCGAGAATCATGGAAGAGATGCTAGAAGGTGTCAAGCGTTTCCATGAGCAACCAAAGGAGGTGAAGATGGAATGGTATTCACGTGATCCTGAGCAAAGAGTAAGGTTCTACTCTAATGGAGATCTTCACATTTCAAAAGCAGCAAACTGGAGGGATTCGATAGCTTGTAACTTCGACGATGGTATGTTGGACTCGGACATGTTGCCTCTAGTTTGCAGGTAGATTTTAACAACTTCACTTCCTAGTTTTACACATACACTTGTTTTGTATCATCTAAGTTTTACTTTACGCTATGAGATGCAGAGAAGAAATAGGCAAATATATCAAGTGCTTAGTAAAACTAAGGGATATACTGTCTACACTACTTTCAGAAGCACTGGGGATTAGCAGCGACTTCCTTGCAAGTATTGATTGCATGAAAACTGCATCACTGGTGTGCCACTATTACCCCTATTGCCCCGAACCAGACTTGACTCTAGGTGCAACTAAGCACTCAGACCCAGCTTTCCTAACTATCCTTCTTCAAGATAATATTGGAGGCCTCCAAGTTCTTCACCAAAATCAATGGGTTGATGTGCATCCGATGAAAGGAGCCTTAATAGCAAATATTGGAGATCTTATGCAGGTACAAGTTTTGGGTTACTTCTGTACTTGAAATTTCAATTTCCAATCACCAGACCTAATTTTTATTCTCTCGACTATGTAGCTTATCACAAATGACAAGTTTAAAAGCGTGGAGCACAGAGTACTGTCTGGACGAGTTGGACCCAGAATATCAGTAGCAGGTTTCTTCTACCCAAGTACTGCCAATAGTTCTAGACCTTATGGACCAATACAAGAGTTTGTATCTGAAAAGAATCCACCTATATACAGGGAAACACACCTCAAAGAATATCACACTTATTACAGATCAAAAGGACTAGATGGTACCTCAGCGCTTCCTCACTTCAAGCTGCAACAAACTAATGGCTACTAGGTATATATGTATATCTATATGTATATCAGACAGACATTATGACCCTGCTAGACACTATAATCACTCTGTTCAATAGTTTCTTATATTGCTTCATGAGTTGTTGTCTAACACTAATTTTTCAACGAATCTGGTCTTTTTTGTGGAATGCGAATTCGGACTTCTCAACAAACACTAACACATGCATTCCACTAAAGTAGCAGAAAGAGAGCCAACAAACTTTTATATTACTGGTAAATACACTACTATTATCGAAGTATCAGACTCCTCAACAACCAGTGAACCAGAGGCAAAATTAGATTACAGCCAACATAAACTAAAATAAGTAACAAAACAAAATAAAACGAGAGCAACATTAAGTAACAGGATGTCATCTCCACTCACTTGTAGCAGAGGAGAAGGACTGTGGTTTGAAGAGAAGAAATGATGAACACAAAATTGCACCCAAATAGATTTCAAGCTTTGGATCCATATCACTCAGGCTGTTGTTCTGGTTGTAATGTGTGAACTGTTTTTCAGCTCTTCAAATATTTTACTTTCTTCATAGTAATGACCGATAGACACTGTAGCACTTAAACTTCTGTCTTTGGTTGCAATATCTGCACGAGTGACCATAATATATCCATCCGCTGCGTGTTTCTATTGTTCTGTCCCTGCAAATAAATCAATTTAATATTTCTTTCAAGTCAGAGAATCCAGAAATCTCATCAAAAATACAATTAAGAAGTCCAAATACTTTTCCTTGTGAAACAGAAATTTCAGACACATTAGAATTTTTTTATTTGACAAGTATTTTAGCAGTAGAATTGTACCTCAACCACAAAACACATCCAGATTTTCTCGCCGTAAGCTTCTGTTGCACCTTTCAAAACGGTCAGACCCAAGCTCCTGATTGCCTCAGCAATCTCAAAAAAATGGTTGCAGTCCTCACACAGTACCTGCATGAAAATGCCTAGAATAAGATTATGAAGCATATTCTAAATAACGGGAGTAGCTTTTCATTTTAATTCTTCCCCTTTCCAAATGTGGAAGGATTTTGATTCTTGAAGCACCAAACACTAATATATTTAATTATCATTAGGAAAAGATGTATGCATCAAAAAATTTAATAGTCTGAAAGTGCATACCTCTACCAGCATTTTCCCATTCATGTTAATATTTTGTACCATTATTGGAAAAACACCCGAGTGATTTTCCACTTCCATTGCCCAGCTTGAACCCTGCTCAAAGCTGGAGGATCCATGCAGACCGATCTTCTTGTCAAACAACTGCAGAAACATAACTAAGCATAAATTAACAGTATAACCTTAATTGAAATCATCAATACTGATCATTGTTATTACCAGGTGGAGACTACCCCAAAAAGAGAGAATACTTAGATTAAGACGGAAGGGGTCATATATGAAAGGAATAATTGCATTGGAAATTATAAATCATTAATTTTTTTAATTAATATCTTGTAACTAAAAGCCTCACAGATTGCATCTTCAACATAGCATTATCTTAGGCAGGCCAACTTGGGTTGGACTGGAATGGGCAGAAAATATTTTTGGCAGGACTTGGGATAGTTAAACCCAATCAAATTCTTCCGAATTCCATAACACCCTTGTCCACCAATCCCACCGGCCCACTCTCCCCACCCCCCAAAAAAAACACGTGGCCCTTTCAAAAAAAATAAGTTCAAAAATCAATACGAGAATTTAATAAGTTAAGTAACAGCCAACTGAACTCATTTTGAACTGAAACAACAGGAGTCTGATCAAATAGATTCCAAAGGCTTACTTTTGATTCAGCACATTTATCTAGCTTGTCAGCATGCTTGGAGGTACATTGCATAAAGAGCATGTGCTTGATTGTTCGCTCCAGAAGAGAATCAATACTGCACTGTGTTATTGCCACATGTTTCAGCACATAGTCAACTGTAAGATAAATAGAACTAGGAGACTAAAGAAATGGCTCATGGAAGCTACCTTTGACCCATTGGGCACAAGTTCGCGCAGTTCCTTGATGCGATCTTGGATCAACTGTCTGTCCCTTGGCCTGGGCCTACAATTTTCACCAGGTCTAGCCCTCTTTTTGCTGATCTTCACTTGTTCTCGAGGCCTTTCTAACTGTTCACTACATCTACTAGAACTTGCTGATGAAAATCCTTTTGAGGACCTAAAACCACATGTCCCAGAGGAGGCCAAGCAGTGCAGCGAGTCTTCTACAAGGGAAGATTGATCATATGAATAACCTGCTGAATCAATAGTATGGGTATCACTGGCGGAAGGCTTTAACCCTTTCTCAGCAGTCAAGAGGGACTTTACTGATCCTGATGTTGGATTTTCACATTTAACTTCGGAAACGCTATGACAAACATTAGCCACCATTGCTTCTAGAAGGTGCTCCATACCAGGGTTTACCGTCATAAGATTACTGCTGCCTGTTCCTTCATCAGACATCGAAACAACTTTTCCATTTTCCCTTTTTTGAGTTTCCCAGGCACAGTTGGTATTTTGTTTCTTAAATGATGGTCCTAGAGCTTCATACAACTCACAGCCAGAAGAAAACCAAGTCTTACATGCATCCATATGATTAATTTCTGTTTGGAACTCTAAGGTCTTCACTGTAGATGCTTGACTGTCATGGGAAATTTCAGGTGCACATAACATCCCATTTTGATTAATGCTTGGTGCAGTGCCATGAAAAACTGAAGGCAAACACGAGATATTTACCTCATAATTATCAGTAGGAAGTGTAACATTATACAAATTACTTTTGTCACTATAGAAATTGAGTGAAGATGGAGTACCATCATCTTCAGATCCCACTCCCACATCCCTCATGCCACTTGTCTCCCCTTCAGACTTCCTGTCAATTGTCAATTTCCCATATACTTGTTTCTGTGTATCCATTGAAGATGATTGAAGTAAATCTGTACTTTCACCAATCCCCAACACTGAGTACTCAGGTGGACCATTATTATTAATCATTTCCATCTTCCTTGGATAAACTTCAGGTAATGGAACAGCATAAGAATGATGAACAGGTTTTTCAAGAGATTGAAACACAGGAGACCATATATTTGTTTTATGGTTCTTCATATTTTTATACGCATTCCGTATGCAATCATGATAATTCTGTGAAGCTGAACTTCTAGTAGATACATTTGACTGAGAAAAAGAGAAGTTCCAAGAGATGCTTAGATAGAATGAGATATATTGAACGGGTGTTTGTGGGTGTCTGCAAGATGCGTATGGGTTGGTGTTGGTGTTGGTGTTGGTGTTGGTGTTCGTGTTCGTGTGCGAGAGAATATGCATGTTTTACATTATATATATAGAGAGAGAGAGAGTTACCAGACATGAGGAACTGTCTATGCGACTAATATGTCCTGCCTCGTCTTGAAGCTTAAAAAAGAAATCTCTAACGTGGTTCACCAACTTCAAGTCTTCCGCAATCTGCACCACTCACATGTAGGGGAGAAAAGAACAGAAGAATTAAGAAAGAAACGTAGAAAGAAAAAGAAGTCAAGTGAGTGGATGATTGAAAAAGTCAATGCGACTGTATCAAAGTGACAATATACATATAACCATTAACTAGCCGGAATTTGCACGAGAAAAAGCAGAAAATTTACAAATTAATCAAATTATGAAATGCATGGAAGAGGGCTAGAGGTCCAGTAAAATCTAGGGCCCCTATTAGATATAAACTCACCTTCGTTAAAGTCTTTCATAATGTAGTGGTGAATAACTATTATGGGGCTATGAAAATAAATGCACGAATACTTACTATCACGTAGTCTGGGGATACTAAAGGACTCCATACTCAAGTTGGAACTCAAACTTCTTCCCCTAAAGTGTGAAGGGGATAACAAGTTACTTGGGAAGTTACTTAAGAGTGTGTCAGGATCGTGGATCGTAATTCTGATTACAATTTGTTAGGGAATCAAGGGAGACCACGAAAGGACTCAATACTCAAGTTGGAACTCAAGCTGACCCAAAATCGTAAGGTGTCCTAGGCCCAACTTTGTATATTAAGACGTCAACTTCACACTCGAACACAGAAGCGGGAATATAACAACTCACGTGTTACCTTAATACTTACAAGTTTGTAAAATTACAGATATCAACTCAAAAAAAATCACTAAATTCAAACAAGGTAGCTTAAGGTTCAAACATTTGTAAAGTTGATCTAAAATCTTCATGTTAATATATGAGGCTCAAATTTTTAAAAATTTCTAGCTAGTTGAAAACGAGCAGAACTTTTATCATCTTGTTTCATTATGATTTTGAGCTGAAGGTATATTACATTTACGTAATGCAATCTTATAGTAACTTTTTCCCTTTGTTTTCATCTATTCTTCTTTGTGTTAAATCATAATGCAGAAAGATGAGGGAAAGAAGATACAAAACCAAGCCACATAATATCAACTAACAACAAAATAAATTGCATAAGCTAGACAACTACATCTTACTCTCGCAATATCCTAAACATATAAATAAAAACAAGATTACATAAAAAAATGAATCAAGTTAAATTTCGAAAATGCACAAAAATTAAGTCAGCTTACGTTATTAAACGAGCCAAGCTGTACCACCCCATGGGGAACAACAGCCACAACAACAATAGTCTGGCATAGTGGAAAGGAAAAGAACCATTACAATCACCTCAGCAAAACAAACTTAATAACACAAGTCAACATATTATTAGCAATTAAACGAAAGAATAATGGCAAAGATAAACCGAAAGAGAAGCAATCACACACGAAAATGGAGTACATAATTTATGTGGTTCACCCAAATATTGGGCTACATCCATGACAAGCGAGTCATCAATCAGCGACAGCGAGAAATTCTTGTAAGATATCATCAAAGTTGACATTCAAAATATCTCTATTACTGCCAATAACAAGCCTTTATATCATAATTACAAAAAAAAGATTAACATAGAAAATGTTATCTATGATCAACTGGAATGCGCAAATGCAGATTCAGAAACCAATTGCTATAAAATAATTGGACCATTCATTTGTTTGCCTGTGTGGTGTGTGCATGAGTGCAATGAAGAAACTATCACAACAATACGACTGAATATATAGAAATTAAAACAAGGAACTTAATAAAAAAACATACCCTAATCCCAGCTGAAAACTGAGTAAGCCACCCATCAGAGTACTGAAATAATACAATATCACAAAATAAGAATTAATGCGAGTCGAATTAAAATTAGAAAATGTAAAATTCTACCCATAAGGTAGTTTAGATAAGCATCAATACGGTATCATAATAAATCAAACTAATACCTCACCTCTAACAAGGAACAGGATTCCATTGCATGTTTATTTGCAGATATCCACAAATGCTTACCAGTAACTGCAACCTGTCCAACAATCCTATGTCCAACAAAGAATTGATGTGAATACAAACAAATATCATACTTAAATAACTTGATTGTTCAGTTTTAGAACAAAGATTAAACTAATTGAAAAACTTGAATAAAGAGAGAAAGAAAACAATATGAAAGCGACATTTAAACGTGAGCACCAGAATCTATAGGATTATTTTTCACATTAGTAAGAATGTCAGAAATCACCTACTGCCCACCAAAACATTTAATGTTCAAGATAAACAATTGCACTTGGTACAAAAAAAATCAAGTAGGCTGTAGATAGCTTATGAGTTTATGATAGCTACCATACCCTTCCCCAAGTGCATATACATGATACGACATCTTTGCCACAGCTAACCCAAGAGAGTCATGTGATAAATGACCATTACAAGAATTGCCAGCTATGTCACCAAACCACTTGTTCTCTGAAGGTTCACATTGCTCATGGTTATCATAGTAAGCATCCTCCCAATTCAAGACCCTACAAGAAGTTCTTTGATAAGTAAAATACTAAAATAAGTTCCAAGTCAAAAAATAAAGTAGAAGATCACTAAAAAATAACTCTTTCTAAATTTCTAGTTTCCACCAATAGGTCTAATCCATCCCTGAACCAAAATAAGGAAATATATACGAAAAATCCAGCATTCATGAACCTACTGTCCATTGAGCATGTACTCAAAAAATTGAAATTTTTAGAGGTCACTTTAAAATAGTCATAATTTAAATATCTGAAAAATGTTTTTGCTAGTATGAGCCATAAATATACGAATATTTCCATAAGGGAAAAAAAATTATTTTTCTTGTCAACCCATAAATTATTCATGAAAATGGTAAGGAGATTATAATCAGTATATCAAGAATAGCAAAAGCACAACAAACAACAAAGTACAGTGATAAGGAAAACATGAACAACAGGTTGAGCAAAACTTGAACTTACATTTGAGCTTGATGCTTGAGTTTCCAAAAGACCGCATAATTCCAACCAGTGTTAAAACACAAATTCCTTAGCGCTTGGTGCAATTGACTACCCATTTCCTCCCACAATAAAGAAATTTTAACACCCACCTACTTAAAAAAAAAAAATCCACCAGGTTAGATCAATTAGACCGCCAAAACTCCTTCAACTCCAAATTCTAGCTACCTCTGTAAGAACCTCTTCCTGCCTGCTTCCTCCGCAACCCAGCTCGCCTCTTTATTGGAGGTCCCACAGTGGGTAGCAGCAGACTATCCATCCCCATCCTCACCCAACAACTTAAACCCTATACCCTAACACCCAAATACAATCCTCCAAGAATTCACCAACACAAGCAGAATATCCAATTTGAAAGATTAATCGCAGGAATCTCCATGTAATATACTTTGTTCAAAGATTTTCCCATATGTACCAACAACTGTGAATTTCTTCCAATTCAACAACTTTTCTAAATATTGAAACAACAATGCTAAAATTTAAGAATATCACCAAGTAAAACCCCAAACCCACACCAATTTTCAATTTTCCAAGAAAATCACCAACACATTGACCAAATCAAACTTAAAAAGACTCTCAATGTAAATTACTCATATCAAGAAGTTTTAATTTTCTTCAAATTGAAGAATCTCTAAATGGGGTTGAAATAAAAATGGTAAATTTATCGTATATCGGTCGACATTAATGAATAAAAAGGCAAGTATCCCGACTGAAGTTGATGAAAAAGACTAGGTTTTTAGAAAAATGAAATATACGAGGGGTTAAGTTCTGGTGAGAGAAAGTGACAACTTTTTTGTCTGCCTCTTTCAAAATCCTATCTTTCTGAAGGGAGTAGTAACTTTGTTCCTTAAACTTACCGTCGTGGGAATCAGAACAAACTGGAGCCTCTCAATTTCAACTCCCGCCATTGATTCAAAGATTTTCTCCAAGATTTGCACTGAAGAAAGTAGAGAGAGAAAAAGGAAATGGATAGTTTAATAAAAAGTAAGTTTGAGAGGGGTGAAAATGGCTTTTTGGGTTTGAACTTTGTTTTATACTCCTACATGGAGAAGAAAGCAGCAGCTTTATGTCCAATGTACAAGGTTACACTTTAATCTTCTTTGTATACTACAGTACTACACTACACAGGCTGGTTCCTTCACTCCCCCGCCGCATTCCCGGCACTTTATTCAATTTTTATTATTATTATTAAATCCCCATTTGGATTTGGAGTGACAAAAACATAAATAAATTTTATGATAAATAAAAAAAATCGCTCAATTAGTACAATATTAACAAATTGAAAAATTCACCCAAATAAAAGTGAGAGGATACGGTGAAAATACAAACTCCACTATATATATATATTATTTGTGAGGCAGAGAAAAACAAAAATTGACTTATAATTAAAATTACTCCCTACTCCAAAAAGGAATAAAAAAAAAGTTATGTGCGTAAATTAAAAAAAATAAAAATCCTCAAGTTTTTCATTTAAATTCCATTAAGCTTATCTAATTTTTCACTAAAATCATCAATTATTGAGTGACAAAATTTGGAAAGGAAGTGGGGGTATTTTATGTTGTTTTTCACTTTTCTACTTTTAAAACTATTGAGGAATTATCATTCACTCGCTATTCTTTATTTTTTCCTCCTTTTTTTTTTTTTTTATTAAATCAAACGGATTAACAAACCATCTTATCAAAGAAAGAAAATTGACCCAAGGAGTTAGTCCAATAATAATAAATTTACTTAATATTTGAAGAGTGATAATAATATTTTTAGGACGTTTACATATAATTTATTAGTAATTGTGAATTTATATGTGTCTTCCTCATGAGTGGAGAGAGGGGGTAAAAGAGTGACTTTTAAAATTAAAAAATGTATGGATGTTGAATGAAAATTATGTAGATAACATTAATAAAAAGTAAATATACTTTCAAAATTCCAATGAGTGATTTTATAGAGGGAGTGAATATGGCCAACAACATGATCGATCCCCAATTAATTAAGGAAATTTGTTTATCGATTCAATCTATCTTCCCTTTTTAAAAACCATGAACCTAATTATATATATATATATATATATATATATATAATTAGATTAGATTAGATTTAGAGCCGATCGATCTCTGACACCCAATGATTTTACCGCTAAAAGTAGTGACAGTTACACCTCAAATTCCATTGTCTTGCTAGCTAGTGTAATTTTGATGGCCACTAACAGCCAACCGATAATGAATTGAGTGGCATTCAAGAGCCATCATTATTAATTTATCCCATCCCGGCCACCTGACCAACCATGCATTGCATGGTGCTCCACTCCAACGAATTTGTATGCAAAATTAAGTTAGAACCTGACTGACATTATCTACTACTACTAGTAGTAGTAGTAGTAGTAGTAGTAGTATCTTCAATTCTCAACGTATGCAAGTATTTCGTTAGTTTTTAAGTACTTTTACAATAATTGAGTATATAAGTTATTTTAAGCCACTGACTTAGTATTATTTTGTTTAAAGTCCAAAAAGCTATAATTAATTAATTGATAGAAACATAGTTATCTTTCTTGTACACCACCAACTCAACATTCTCAACACAGTAGTATAGCTCCCAATGATTCACCTCAATAGTGTGATGTGATCTCAAGTGATCTATGATTTCCAATCATTTTCCCCATTTTATATACATACATACATACTTTTTCTCCACCCTAGCTAGTTAGATGATATATATATATATATATATATATATATATATATATATATATGTTGGCCATAATTAATTTTTTCTTTATTAGGCCAAACTTAATGGGTTCTCCTTGGATTATATTCTTTCTTGTCTAGTTGGTCCAGAATGATTTTACCAGGTTATTTGATCATTTAATTGGGTCCTTTCGACTTGGATCCTATCGTTTAGGTCATTTCCATTATTTGGGAACTTAGTCGTTGATTTGGCCCATCATACAAATTGTCACTTAACCCAACTTTGGTCCAGTAATCATTATGTCGAATGATAGTTGATCACATATATCGCATGCACCCTTCGCATGGCATTAATGAGGATGGGACTCGGATGGCATGGTGGTGTAGATAGTAGTAAAGTGAGGAAGTAGGCTATCGCACTTTCTAATTTGAAAAATGGGGAGTGAGTGAGAGAAGGTGTCAGGAGATGATGAGTGGCACGGTAAACCGGGATTGGAGTATGTATGGGGCTAAGGTCACATAAGAGGGTAAGTAACAAAATATTACACACACATTCATATTATTATTATTCTCTCTCAGGCATTATACATTTTTTTTCCTCCATTGTTAACCTTGTGATCGCCGAATCTTGACTCTCATGGGAGTTATCCCCGACGGTCGGTAGTCAAGCTTTTGGTGTTGACACATTGAATATGCAAGAGGATATCGGATGCGTCTTGGTGATTGGGGACGTGGAGAAAGATCTTGGCGTTAATAAATATATATATGTATTTAATTTTTTTATACATAATTAAATTATAAGAAAATATTTTAGAGTCTTTCATTAACTATATATATAGACTAGATATATATAGTTAGCTGAATTCAATCAAATTCTATTTGGAATTTGGAAAAACTTTCTTACGCAAAGTTGTAGAGAATTGAATTTCCTATAAAAACTCATGAGATTCGAATTTTTTGATAAAGGGCTATTTATTATGAATTATTGAAGTTCGAAGCTCTCAAATAATTGATTTTTGAAAGTTTTAATTATTTATTTTATGAAAAACGTTTTTTTCTTACTTTTCTAGAAGGTGACATGTGGGAAATGCTAGAGCTGAATTCTAAAGTGGGCGTATGAATTTGATATATATATATATATATATATATATATATATTAATTTATTAAATTTTTAACTTTTTTTGTTTTAAAGATTTTCCTATAAATAAAGTCTTAGGTTAGAATTGAAAATCATATGTAAATTGAAGTTTTCTCTCTATATTATCGGCGTATTCTTGTGAGTATTTTGAGTATATTTTGAGTATTCTTTATACGGTCTGAGTTCAAATCATAGCTTTATATCCGGTGTTTCAACTAAAAAAATCTTGTCTTTGTGAGGTAAGGGATATTATTTTTTTCAGTAATGATATTATTTCTTCAATATCATTATCTTTGAAATATTGATCTGAAGTTTTTATCAAATTTGGAACTTTTGGTGTCTGAGATTCTTATTCACGATATCTGGCCTTATTCACGTATCTGACACTATTTACTGAATCACGACACTATTCATCGAAAAATGAAAATTTTCCTTTTCGTCCAAAATATCTATTCGGATACTAGCTTTGATTGTATCCATGTTTTGATCATTCTTGAATTTTATACCACTATGATTATTTTTGAGGTATTGTTGGACATTGATAAAAAAACAATCTGAATCCTTAATCCTTAATCCTTGTCATTTTGTTTCTTTGGATTCGTTTCTTTAAAAATATTTTTCATCATCCTCGGTCTTAAATGATGATATTATTGAATATCTTTGGCTTTGTAGTGCAAAGATGAATGATTTCGATGAATATCTTTGGCTAGTAGTCTGCAAAGATGAGCAGTGTTTAGATGAACATGTCCAATGATGAATATCTTTGGCTGTAGTAGCAAAAGATGAATATTTAATTTCGAGATGTATATTGATTGATGTTACTGGGGATAAAAGATGAGCGACGAACTTTTAAATTCATACATAGAAGATAGTAGTTTGCATTCTCTACTTAACTCTTCTAATGAATTATTATTTCATTGCGAATATTGGTTTTAAAACTTGTTGTCTATTGTATTCTATTAGTTTTTTTCTGTTGAAGACTAATGATAATTTGTTGTATATTATCTTAGTCATAATATTCTTTACTAAGGCTAGTTGAGCTCACCCTTTTCCTTGTTATTCCATTTTTCTTCTCGGGAGGCGAGAATGTAGCGAAGTCTTAGTCGGGGTATGGAAGGAAGGTTCTAGAGAGAGTTGTTTAGTAGTCCTCACCATTTTTGTAAAATAATGTATCAATAATTATGATGGGAATTTATTTGCGTGTGGATATTATACAGATGGCAATATCTCGTATTTAAACTCGCGATTTATATGTTGTAATAATAAAGTTGTAGTTGTTTCTGTACCATGTATTGACAACTCAGAATGAGTGATGTATACCTATTTTGGGGGCGTCACAGTTGGCATGGAGGTACTGTTCTTTATTCCTGTAGAATGCGGAAGGACTGGGAGAAGATTTCATTATTGGTTTCTTCTTAGTAGTTGCAGCGGTCTGATCAGAACTTGAAGCATTTTTGGTAGAGTTTGGGCTTGGAGGAACAGAGCGGATTGGTGTCACTAGCAGGGGATGACCTTGCTCAGAATCTTTAAAAGTCATTGTTAACAATTAATTCACAGCAATGATGATGAATGGGAAGAGGTTTTGTCCGTTTTTGGGTCTAAATACCTTCACCTGAGTGGGCTTGTGTCTATTGGGCCTCCCATTTCTATTTCTGATATCAATTTGGACCGATTTTGTTGGACTTTGGTGAGTTTCACTTTGGACCTCTTGTGATTTATCATAACTCGTTATGTCATGGGCCTATACTGTTTATAGTCTTTCATTAAACATCCTGTTTAATAAAAGACTGAGAAGCAATATTGGGCCGTAATCCTTTTCCTTATTGAGGCCAAACTTAATGGGCTCCTCCTCTTGGATCGTGTTACTTTCTTGTCTAGTTGGTTGGTCAGAATGATTTGGGCCAGATTATTTGATCATTTCATTGGGTCCCTTTCGCTTGGATCCCATTCGTTTGGGTCATTTCCATTATTTGGGCTTAGTCGTTGAATTGGCCCATCATACAAATACAGTCACTTAACCCAACTTTGATTGAAGTAATCATTACGCCAAATGATAGTTGATCGCTATGTCTCGCCACCTTCTGCATGGCATTAATGAGGATGGGACTCGGATGATGCCGTGATGGTGATGAGTAGTAGTAGCGGTGAGGAAGTAGGCTACGACTTTAATTTGAAATGACCGGAGTGGGGAGAAGGTGTCGAGGAGATGATGAGTGGTACGATGGAACCGGATGGAGTATGTATGGGGCTAAAGTCACATAAGAGGTAAGTAACAAAACATTACACACATTCATATTATTATTATTCTCTCGGGCATTATACATTATTTTCCTCCATCGTTAGCATGATCGCCGATCATCGACTCTCACTTTCGGCCATCAAGCTTTTGGTGTTGACTTATTGAACTGTGCAGGATATCGGACGCGTCTTGGTGATTGGGACGTGGAGAAAGATCTTGGCATTAACAATATATATATGTATTTAATTTTTTTTATACATAATTAAATTATAAGAAAATATTTTCAGGGTCTTTCAGCTAACTATATATATAGACTAGATTATTAGATGTCTTTATAACGATGATTTAAATGGAATATTATAATGGTCATTTAAATTGTCCGTGTATATATATATATATATATATATATATATATATATATATATATATATATGCAAAATTAATACTCAGAAAAAGAGTATCTTTATGACGATGATTTAAATGGAATATTGAATCTTTTGCATGCAAAAAAGAGTAAAAGAAATCTATTAAATATAGATTAAACTATAAGAATTGTACTTCTATTCTACGTATAGGGGCAATTAAGAAGCCGAGAGAACAGTTAATTAACAAATTGAGTGTGGTGGTGAACACATGAGAGAGACAAAAGGAGAAGAATATTTAATGCCACACTTTCATTAATTACATCAATCCTCTCATAGAACATACTACTAGTATTTATCAATATTAATTAATGGGAAGGTTTCTTCAACATTCTCTCTCGTCTCGTATCAGCTACCTAATTGGAGTACTACTACTTATTAGGTAAGGAATTGAAGAAGAAAAAAAAAACAAATCACATCATATCATATCATGGGCGATACCTTTATATATTATTATTTGAAATTGTACCTATATATATACCAATTGTGTTTTGTACCTCCGGCAAACCAAAAGCTACGTAATAAGGAAAGAAATAAAGGATTTTTTAGAGAAGAATGCTGCGGAAAGAGCTTTTTTGTCATGCCTGCCAAATTCAAAATGGAGTATAATGGAAAATATAGTTTTGTTGTTTTTCTACGCCATGTTTCCGATTTTAGGCTTGACTTGGGCATAATTGTCCAAAAATTATTTTAAACCAGTTTGCTAGATATTCTAACGGAAAGCGTAATCAGTTTTTAAATCTCAGATGTTATTTGCCTATTTTTAATCCATAACAAATACATGTAATAAAAAATAGCAAAAATTCCACTACTTATAATACTACTATCGTGCTTCACTTTCTATTTTCCATCCTAATTATCTCCGTGAGATAGTTTAGAGAAAAATATACACTTCATCGCTCACAAAAGATTGAGATACAAACTTATTTAATCTTGTATATATTAAATAAAACAATTAGCTAGCTAGCTAAAAACTAGTACTAGTTATCATATTTGTTATACAAATAAAATTATATCAATTGACCAATACAGTGTCGACACGCAGGCAGGAAAATTGGCCAATAAAGTTTTCTTATTTGTGGATGCGTTTGAGCCAACTTAGCATTAACCGCTGGAAACAAGTAAGTTGGAGGCAAACATGTTAACATCAGTAAGGCCAAAAATCAGAGAATTTGCCAACTTTTTTGTTGTTGTTGTAATTTCTTTGTTTTATGTTAAATCCATGCTATAGTTATGATTAAGATGCAAAAGGGATTCTTTGGCAAAAAGAAGACCATAATTATAACCTGAGGCTTGTTTTGACACAACCCATCTCCCCCTTTTTTCCACCCTCTTGGTAGCATGGATTTAACTTTTGAGCATGAAATTCTCTAAGAGAGAAACATGAAAGAATGGATATTTGATTATTCAATTTATCATAAAGTTAATTCCATTTTTTTATAATTAAAAATCAAAATTTGCAAAACAAAATTCTGGGGGTGTGGGACAATGCAATCGCTTAGGCTGGCACAAGCCTAAGGGGCGTAACTACTAAACTCCAACCACCTCAAGCACTAAAATATTGCAAAGAAACCATTACACTAGTTTAATTCACAAGACATCAAGACATGAACAAATTAATACTATAAGAAATCTACTATGCAGCTAACAATATCAACCAAAATTGACAAATTGCTGTAACATTTCTGGCAACTGTTGTCATATACGCAGAAATGTTGCTAACTACAAGAAGAATACTAGAATACAGTTCAAAATAGCCAATTCACACTGACATTACTGAGCCAAACAAAGAGTGGGAACTGAGCTAAGGCAATGAAAAGCAAGAGGTAATGATGCCTACTAGAATCGTAAGTCCTCACCTCTGCAAAAAGAACTCTCTTCATTGTCTTCACCAAGAAAATTCCCATGCATAAGCAAGTCCACGGCATCAAAAAGTAATATGAGTAGCTCCACAAAATCTTTCCAAGGACAGCCAAACACATTCCTGTGAAGGTATACCCAGCATATGCCACAATATCCAGTAAAGGTGCCTCCCCGCTACCCAACAAAAACAATGACATTTTGAGCAGCGATACTTGCAAAAACCAACCAACCAACCCCTTGACGAACAGCCAGTTCAGAGCTTCTGGGCTAAACCTGGCAGTTAAAGAAGAAACATCATGTAAAATGATTTCTCTGCATGATTTTGTGTTTGTGTGTGTGTGTGTGTGTGTGAGTGAGTGAGAGAGAGATGGAAATGATGATGCAGAAGATAGTAATCTTTATTAATTCCAGCGAAAAGAAGTTTAAAGTTTTCAATGTAAAAGGGGTCAGCATTGATAAGCCCAACATGACCATAAACTACCAAATAAAGAGTTCTGATATATATATACTGAAAATTACCCACTACAAGGCATAAGCTCTTCGTGTTGCCAAGGGGCACAATCATCATTTAAAGAACCAACAAATTTGATAGAGCATTTGTCAGAGAGCTACTTACTTTAGAAGCAGACAACACAACAACATCAGCAAAAAAAATAAGAAAAAGAAAAGAAAGAAAAAAAAAGGAAGGAAACTAAGTGTGAATGTGTTCTCCATAATTAAGAGCTAGACATGACTTTAAACATTCATGAACAAAGATAAATTCTTTGCAATGATATACACAGAAGCTCGTTCATTCTGATACTTACTTCCCATGAAGACCCAATGAGAAGCCAGCAAGAACAACATAGGTACCAAATGCCATGAATGGAATATACAGATCTGGAGCATTTATATCATAGATTGGGGGCTTATATGACAGCCTACCTCCCACTGGTTCTGTGATTCTTGTCCAATGACCCTGACTTAACAAAAAAGGAATAAAGAAAAGGTCAACTGTTATTGAAGAAATACGACTTCTTAATGGGGGGAAAAAAAAAAACCATAGTTGCATAGCACTTACCCTGTGCAGGAAAGGAAAAAGAACGACCTTCAGTTTGTTTCTCACGTAGTGGTCATTGACTTGGAAATAGTATTGGGGATCAGAGAAATACCTACTTATCTGCTCTTTATGAAAGAGACTATCAATGTACACCTCAAAATCAAATCTAAAAAAAATGTCAATTTCTGCATCTAAAACAGTTCAAAGGATCATAAGACGAGGTTACTTCATCAGCAGCAATTCCAAGGAATAGTTATCCATAGAGATGGCGCAAAAGAAAGTTTTGGGAAACATACAAGGATCATGGAAACCCTTTAACGTGCAGTTCATACTTCATACGACTTCCACTTTGTATGAACAAAACTGCATTTATGTTTGACGAGGGATGAAGCTATAGTTTTTGTCTCTAAAAATGCTAATTAATGGTTTAACTATATAAACAGACCCAACCACCACAGAAAAAGTAGGAGGAAAGGAAAATGAGTGGAAAAAAGAGCTTGGTGTGTTCATGTGGAGAAAAAAGTAACATAATTGTCTGATTATATCTTATGGGTTTAGAGAAATGAAGCTATAGTTTAAGCACCAATTCAGCATTTCTAGAACATTCAAAACAAGGACTGTCTCATTCAACATAGAAGAATTTTGGTTGCAGGGTTTCCCCAAAGTATCAGAGAACCATGCTAGGGGGCATTTAAAACAAAGTCACAGACCCACATAAACGGTCTTGAAGCCAAAGAATCTACAGAGATCACAAAAGAGAATGTGAAGGTCTCCCAATAGAGCATAGTATACATTCCAAGCAATCACAATTGCCCGTCTTTTAACTTGACTGGATGGCAAATAATTCAACATACTCTTTGAAATAATAAGATAGGTGGAACCCACAGCATGCTACTTACATTGCTTTGCACATACTCTGAGCTTGATCCTAAAATTTTCTCTCCATAAGCGCCCAGTCCGCCTCTGATAAGTCCTGAACCAGCGCCATAGAATGCATTCCCAAATGGACTTTGTTGTGCATTTGTGGGTGGTCTTGAAACCCTTGGTTGGTTCCCGAGATTATCATACATTTCTGCTTCTGCATTAGGATACGAAAGGTGGAAACATTATTAGGCCAACTTTTCTTGGCGGAAAACAACACTACCAGATTAAACAAACACCTATTCATTAGGCAACAAGCTTATCGTATTTGGTTAATTTAACTACAGAACAATCAAATAGGAATAAGACTGTTAGCTCCTTTGCAAACAACGAAAATGCAAAATGATGTAGGAAGCCTTAGACTTAATAAGGGATACAACTCTCTTAATCCCAAGCTAATACAACTAGAGACCATATATAGCATTCAAATACTAATAATAATGTATGATATTATGCAATACTGCCTGTTTTCATATTTCAAAATAAATAAAATACATTTCCGCATCCTTTTCCCTATACTTAACATTGATGAAAATCTTATATATTGTTCAAATGAAAATCAAATTAAAAGTTTTTGGAGGATGAAATATAACTTTCATTCTCAACTAGCACTACAAGACCATAAACCACAATTCTCATTTCATAGAAACATATCATCAATCTTACAAAGAGACGGAAGAAGTTACGGACATTGTGATTGAAGCCAATTGAGAAATTATAGCACTAGGCTTCTATTTTCTGAGAAAGGAACCGTGGCATAATAATTTTTAAATCACTTATAGTAGCACCAACTACAACTAGAAACATGAAATGCTATGAAAAGAAATACAAGTAATAAACTCCCATTACAAACGAAGTCGTGTTCAACTGAAGTTTTAATAATCACACAGGAATGAAAGAGAGCATACAAAATGTAGGGAGTCTATGTAAATTGATGATTACATCTAGCTCTTCAAGTAAGTATATAATTCAGGCAATTACACCAAATTAGAGAAAATGCAATAAATATGTGGATCCATAGTTGCATCAGATTACTTATCAAGAATTAGGGAGCAAACTCACATAAATCAACAAAAGAACACAAAGGAAAGACTCATACCTACTTAACATAGTGATAGCTTACATTAATTGGACAGATAGAAAAAAATCATCAAAGACTGCGAATCCGTTGAACTATTATTCAACATGCAAAACCTCAAAATATTTGATTGTAATTCATTAAAAAAAAATTGACTATATTTTATTGAATCTGCGGATATAAAATGTTGTTGAATCTGTGGTCATAAGTTTCAATCAATAGTAAAAGATATCACACAAACACATATACGTATACATAAATATATAGAGGGGAAAAAAATAAAAAGACTTACTGGGACCACAGAAAGGAAACTGGTTAGGGTTTGGAAGGGAGAAGATGAATCAGATCTGAAGGAGCGTTTGATTAGAGAAAAGAATTTGGACGAGCTCTCACTTTTCTTTCCAGTTAAACTTTCTAGATCGATGTGTGTGTGAGAGAGAGAGAGAAGGGTCGTTTGTCGTGGGTTTAACAGAAACTCCGACCCGGGAAAGAACTTTGTACTAATATGATCTGTTCTCTTACTTCATTCATAGTCATGGAGTTTGTGAATTTTGCAGGCAGATTATTTAAATAGAATTCATTAAATATTATATTACTATTACTACTAGTGGTACTTTATTTCAATAAAGAAAATACTACTATAACAATTATTAATTATTAAAAATCAGTAAAAAAAGTTTCTTTAATACTATCATAAAACTTTGTACCTTCATTTTTTTTTATATTGGTAATATTTTAAACCCATATGAGTGGGGTTAAATTATAACCGCGACGATACCAGCTACAATCCGATCAAAAGAATTTTTTTTTTGCAAAAATACTGTAGAGGAAAGTCTTGTGAAAGATAGAGAAATAATATTTGAGTTGAAAAAGTCGGAAGAAATTTCTCATTTGAAAAAAAATGAAGTTGATGAGATGAAGTTGAAAGAATTAAAGCGAGAGGAGGAGATGACTAAAACTAAGCAGGCGTTGGAGAAGAAGAAAAATTTGACAGAGAAAGCGGTCGCTAAAGCGGCCATAAAATCTCAGAAGGAAACTGAAAAGAAACTCAAGAAAATTACTTGTGTATTCACAAATTTCAAGGTTATGTAAATAAGAAACTTGGTGTTGGACTTACAACTGATGAAATTTGTGATTTTTTTTAACTGATGAAACACTCAAACAACTTGAGTTAACTTATAACTCATGTATGTACATCAATTTTGTGACGCCCCCAAAATTAGGTATACATCACCTATCTTGGGTCGCCACTTACATGGTACATAAATTCAATTACAACTTACTTGTGACGCCCCCAAAATAGGTATACATCACCTATTCTGAGTTGTCAATACATGGTGCGTAAACAACTACAACTTTATTATTACAATGATAAAAAGCGTGAGTTTGAATACAAATATTATCTTCTGACAATATCTATACTCAAATAAATCCTCATCACATTTATTGATACATTATTTTACAAAATGGTGAGGACTACTAAACAATCCTTTCTAAAAAACTTTATTCCATACCTCCACTTCGCATTCGCTTATATTCTCGCCTCTCCGAGAAAAATGGAACAAAAAGGAAAAAAGGGTGAGCTCAACTAGCTCGATAAAGAATATTATGACTAAGATAATATACAACAAATTATCGTTAGTCTTCAATGGGGAAAAATCTAATAGAATCTGATAGACAACAAACTTTAAATCAATATTCGCAATGAAATAATAATTCATTAGAAGAGTTAAGTAGAGAATGCAAACTACTATCTTACATGTATGAATTTAAAAGTTCATCGTCATCTTTTATCCTCGTAACATCAATCAATATACATCTGGAATCAAATATTCATCTTTGCTTCACAGCCAAAGATATTCATCGATTAAGTCATGTTCATTTAAACACTGTTCATCTTTGCACTACGTGGCGAAGATATTCTTCAGAAATCATTCATCTTTGCAGACTACAGCCAAAGATATTCTTAAGAAATCATTCATCTTGCACTATGTGCCAAAGATATTCCATAATATCATCATTTAAGACCGAGGATGATGAAAAATATTTTTAAAAACGAATCCGGTGAAACAAAATGACAAGGATTAAGGATTAAGGATTCGTACTTGGTTTTATCCACGTCAAAAATACCTCAAAAATAATCATAGTGGTGTAAAATTTGAGAATGATCAAAACATCTATACAATCGAGCTAGTATCCCGAATAGATATTTTGGAAAAAGAAAAAAAATTTATTTTTCTATTGAATAGTACAGTATCGTGAATAGTCAGATATCGTGAATAGTCGATATCGTGAATAGTAACTCGACACCAAAAGATAGAAATTCCACAAAAACATCTTCACGCCGTATTAATAGTACTCGTGAATAATAACTCATGAATAAGAACCCATGAATAATAAGAATCGTGAATAGTAACTCATGAATAGTAACCCATGAATAGTAACCCGACATGAAAAAGTTCCAAATTTGATAAAAACTTCAGATCAACATTTCAAATTATAATGATATTGAAGAAATAATATCATTAAGAAAAAAATAATATCCCTTACTCGAAAGATTAAGACTTTAAATTTGGAATAAGTATATAGTCTTTGAAGGAACTTGCAACCGTCTAGCAATACTCAAAGTATACTCAAAATACTCACAAGAATACGCTCAAAATATCGAGAGAGAAATAGAGAAAACTTCAGTTTACGGTGTGATTTTCAATTCTAACCTAAAGACCCTATTTATAGGAAAACGCTTAGAACACTAAAAAGAAAATTTAATATAATATTAATATAATTATACAAATTTTCTTTAGCCCACCTTTTGGTCAAAACACCAGCCACACATGTTAATGATGTCCAAAAAATACAAAAACGTTTTTCTTAACAAAAATAATTTAAACTCCCAAAATCAATTATTTGAGTTTTGAACTTCAATAATTCATAATAAATAGCCCTTTCATCAGAAAATTGAATCTCATGAGTTTTTATAGGAAATTCAATTCTCTACAACTTTGCAGAAGAAAGTTTTTCCAAATTCCAAATAGAAATTGACCGAAATCCACAAACGGGTGATTTTACAATTTATAATCAAATTTTGATTCGATAATTGTGTCCACCAACACACAAAACATGTGTTAAACATTTAATGCCACAAAATACTCTTCCTCCTCATATACTCATATATCCCACATTCATTGTAAAAATATCACCGTTAATATATTATTAAAATAATATATTTAAATGAATTATTTTATCGAGAAAAAGATAAAATATTAATTGTCATTTTTAAAAATTTCTCCATCTATATCCACATAAAATCAATATTTTCCTCATCATATAAATCAATAATTAATTATTCACAAATAATATTACGAGAATCACAATATTGACAACTGTGCAGGCGGTTCAGAAAGAGGGGCTTTCAATAAGAATTTCTTCTTAGTGGTGCCGCAATTAGATGACCAAACCTCTCCTTAGATGAGAACTTTCTAGACATTGCCAATAATGTTATCTAATAATATTATTAGGATAATATGAATTATTGCTTCGATAATGAAAAATCTGTGTAATGACAATTATTGAAACAACAGAATATAAAATATCAACGCAGACAATTATTAACTCGATAAAATATTGAGCAGTAATTATCGTAACCATTATTGAGTAAGTGCCTTCTTACGTAAGAATCAATAATTGGTGCAATACTGGTATCTTCTTGTTCAACAACGCGTATTAGTGTGTTTTAACCACCGGGTATTCCAACAAGATAATTACTTGAATAACTACTACGCCAGTTATTTAAAAACAACTTATATTTGTCGTTTTCTTCATCCAATCGCTTTCTGTTATGGGGCTACACACATTTGCTTGTCAGCATACGAATATTCTGAAGCGATGCGAATATTCCACGACCAAACGAATATTCCCCGACAACAATGAATATTTTATAACCACTTGCTTATTTTGAAATATTTGCGTATTTAACCCTTAACTATCCACATTAATCAAATCAACCCTTACTATTTCAAAATAATAAATAAAGGAAATTCCTTTTTATTTAAAAAAATTTCGGGGTCTTACAACCTCCCCTCCTTATGAAATTTCGTCCTCGAAATTGATGTACGTACCTGGTGTTTTGAAAAGGTGAGGATACCTCGCTTTCATTTCCGTTTCCAACTCCCAGGTCATTTCCTCTATAGCATGATTCCTCCACAAAACTTTAACTTGTGGTATGACCTTTCTTGGCGTAGGACATGCTCCTTCCTATCCAAGATCTTGACAGTACCTCCTCATACGTTAAGTCTTGGCTATCTCGTCCGGTCTAACTTCAATAACGTGGTTGGTCTTTCACATATTCTGAAATGCGAGATATGTGAAACACATTATGAACACGAGACATATTCGGAGGTAATGCAAGTCTATAGGCTACATTTCCTACTCGGTCAAGAATTTGAAATGGACCGATAAATCGTGGATTGAGCTTTCCTCTCTTCCCAAATCTTGTAACTCCCTTCCATGGAGCAACTTCGCAACAATACATGATCCCCACATTAAATTCCACGCCCTTTCGATGAAGATCCGCATAACTCTTTTGTCGATCTTGTGCCGTTTGTATACGTTGTCGAATCATTTGGATCTTTTCGGTGAGTCATACGTCTTAACTTTCGGGTCCCAACAATGTTGCTTCACCCACCTCATCCCAACATATTGGAGAAGCGACATTTTCGTCCATATAATGCTTCAAATGGAGCCACACCTATACTTGCACGATAAGCTGTTGTTGTTGTAGGAGAATTCCACCGATGGTAAATACTTATCCCAACTACCCTTGAAAGTCAGGACCACGAGTCTTAATAGATCTTCAAGAGTTTGAATAGTCCTCTCACGATTGTCCGTCTGGTTTGGGGATGGTATCCGAACTAAATCGCAAATCCGTGCCCATAGCTTTTTGCAAGCTAACCCAAAATCTTGAAGTGAATCTTGGGTCACGATCCAAAACTATGGATCTGGGCATGCCATACTGCAACCTCACAATCTCATTCACGTACATACTAGCAAGGCGTTCAAGAGGAATAAGTCTCCGTGTCGGCAAGAAATGAAGCGGAGACTTGGTTAATCTATCAACAATAACCCAAATAGCATTGATGCCTTGAGAAACCGTAGGAAGACCGTAACGAAATCCATAGTAATGTGTTCCCACTTCCATTAGGAATCTCAAGTGGTTGCAACGGACCCTTAGGTACAAGATGCTCTCGCCTTTTTACGTTAGCAAGTTAAACACATCGAGATAAACTTTGCAATCTCTCTCTTCATATTGTTCCACCAAAATGTATGTCGAAGATCACGATACATTTTAGTACTTCCGAGGATGGATTGCAAATGGCGTATTGTGTGCCTCCATCATAATCTTGTACTTCAAATCGAGTCGTTAGGAACACAAAGTCTAGAGTGGACTCGAAGTATTCCTTCTTCATCAATTCTCGCTTAGGAATAGCTCCTTCTTGTACTTTCTTCTTCATACGCATCGACTCAAGATTCGGTGGCTTGAGCAACCTTAACTTTTTCTATTAAAGTTGGCTCTGTCATTATACTTGACATCATCGCACTTTCGTTCCGCATATGATCTTTCTTCTACTCGATGCGTCGCCTACCACGTTAAACTTTACCGGGATGGTATTGAATAGTGTGGTCGTAGTCTTTCAATAGTTCGAGCAAGCGTCATTTGCCGCGTGTTGAGTTCTTTTGAGTGAAGAAATATTTAAGGCTTTTATGGTGCGAATATATCTCCACTTTCTCCCCATATAGATAGTGCCTCCATATCTTTAAGTAGGAACGCATTGCGCTGCCAACTCTAGATCATGAGTAGGATAATTCCTCTCATACTCTTTAAGTTGTCGCGAGGCATAAGGCTATGACTTTCCCACGTTGCATGAGAACACATCTTAACCCTTTGCGAAGCATCATTGTAGATAACAAATCCATCCGAACCGGATGGTATTGTTAGAACAGTCTTAGAAATAAGTCTCCTCTTAAGCTCTTGGAAACTCTTCTCGCATTCTTCACTCCAAAGCGAATTTTGTATCCTTAGAGTTAGTGGGTTAATGAAGTAGCGATTCGAGAAAACCCTTCCACGAATCTCCGATAATAACCAATTTAAGCCCAAAAAACTACGTACTTGATCACCATGAGCTTGGTTGCTCCCAACTTTGTATTGCTTCAATCTTTCTTTGGATCAACAGATACTCCATTGCTTCGACACCGCGTGCCAAGGAATGCTACTTCCTCTCGGCGAACTCACATTTCTTCAATTTGGCATATAGTTGGTTTTCACGAAGCCTTTGGAGTACCAAACTTCAAATGGTGCTCATGATCTTCACGACTTTTGGAATATATGAGAATGTCATCAATAAAGACAACAACGAATTGATCCAAATATTCCTTGAATACTCGGTTCATCATATCCATGAAAGCGCGAGGAGCATTAGTTAGTCCGAAAGACATGACTAAGAATTCATAATGCCCATCATAGGAGTTACGGCGGCGGTCTTTGGAATATCCTCGATTTTAATCTTGGTGATGATATCGAGCGAAGATCGATTTTTGAAAAGAATTGCGCCCTTGCGGTGGTCAAACAAGTCATCAATACGAGGTGAGGATACCTATTCTTGATGGTGACATGGTTCAATTCCGATAGTCAATACAAAGTCGCATACTCCGTCTTTCTTCTTTACTGAATAAAGCAGAGCACCCCGAGGAGATGTCTTGGGGCGAATGAAAGCAGATGTCCAACAATTCTCGTAGTTGGACCTTTAACTCTGAAGTTCAATAGGAGCCATTCGATTTGGGGTTTTAGAAATGGGCTTTGTACCGAGTTCAAGATCAATAAAGAATTCAACTTCACGTTACGGGGTGAAGGAAGTTCTTGAAATCGTCAAAGAAAGTCAATAACAACGGGAATATCATTCAAATTTGGCGTGTCTTTATTCAAATCCATAACATGGGCTAAGAAAGCTTGACATCCGTTTTTTAATAAGCGAATAGCTTTATGATTAGATACAATGATGATCGATTTTAATGGTTTAGTTGCTTGAATTTGTACACAGGTTGGTTAGGAATATGAAAACTAACAACCTTACGAAAACAATCAATTTTGGCGTGATGAGTAGTTAACCAATCAATCCCTAAAATCACATCAAAAGCAAGTATCTTTAAAGAGATAAGGTTGTGGGTAAGGTAATTGTGGCCCCCAAAATAGGTATACATCACCCATTACGAGTTGTCAATACATGAGTGCGAAACAACTACAACTTTATTATTACAACAATAAAAGCTGTGAGTTTAAATACAAATATTATCTTACAGACAATATTTATACTCACATAAATCCTCATCACATTTATTGATACATTATTTTACAAAAATGGTGAGGACTACTAAACAATCCTTTCTAAAACCTTCATTCCATACCCAGGCTTCGCACTTTCATTTATATTCTCGCCTCCACGAGAAGAATGGAACAAAAAGGAAAAGGGTGAGCTCAACTAGCCCGATAAAGAATATTATGACTAAGATAATATACAACAAATTATCGTTAGTCTTCAACGAGGAAAAATTTAATAGAATCTGATAGACAACAAATTTTCAATCAATATTCGCACGGAAATAATAATTCATTAGAAGAGTTAAGTAGAGAATGCAAACTACTATCTTACATGTATGAATTTAAAAGTTCATCGTCTATCTTTTATCCTGTAACAACAATCATATATACATCCGGAATCCAATATTCATCTTTGCACTGAGCAAAAGATATTCATCGATTAGTCATGTTCATTTAAACACATTTCATCTTTAGACTTCTGAGGCCAAAGATATTCATCGAAATCATTCATCTTTTTGCTTCTGGGCCAAAGATATTCATCGAAATCATTCATCTTTGCACTACGGGCCAAAGATATTCAATAATATCATCATTTAAGGCGAGGATGATGAAAATATTTTAAATAACGAATCCGGTGAAACAAAATGACAAGGATTAAGGATTAATGATTAGTACTTTGTTTTATCCATGTCCAACAATACCTCAAAAATAATCATAGTGGTGTAAAATTCAAGAATGATCAAAACATGGATCTGATCAAAGCTAGTATCCAAAATAGATATTTTAGACGAAAAGAAGAAATTTTATTTTTTTCGATGAATAGTGCAGTATCGTGAATAGTCTTAGTAAGATATCGTGAATAGTGCCAAGTATCGTGAATAGTAACTCGACACCAAAAGATAGAAATTCCACAAAAAAAAAACATTTTCACGCTTCATGAATAGTACTCGTGAATAGTAACTTCGTGAATAGTAACTCATGAATAGTAACTTCGTGAATAGTAACTCATGAATAGTAACCCCAGAGCATGAAAAAGTTCCAAATTTGATAAAAACTTGGATCGACATTTCAAAGATAATGATATTGAAGAAATAATATCATTCTGAAAAAAATAATATCCCTTACCTCGAAGAATCGATGCTTGGAAGGAAAGGTCGGAAGTGATCTTTGAATGAAACTTGTCTTGAGCAACAGACAACTCTCAAAGTATCTAAATACTCACAAAATCGCTCAATAATATAGAGAGAAAAAGAGAAAACTTTGTTTACGGTGTGATTTTCAATTCTAACTTAGCCCTCTATTTATAGGAAAATGTTAGCCGTGAAGCGGAGACTTGACTGCTACACGATGGCTTTACACGCTACTATTGCCACCCACCACATTTGAAATAAAATTCAGCACATTTCTTCACCAATCACAAGTGGGGCCCACTCAATTCTAGAATTTTCCACCAAAATCAATTATAAACCTAATTTAGAATCGACACCTCTTAAAATTCACAACAAATCATTCGTGCATTTTTAACGGTTCAAAATTTGTGGACATATACTCAACTTATGTATGTATAACATACCCAAAAATTACCACAATCCAGCGGTCGGATTAAAAATTATAACCCCATAATATATCTAAAAACCCACGATTTGATTTTTAATACCTCAATCAGATAAAATCTTGATAAAACACCTCAACATTAATTTCTTCATTTATAACCACATAAATAAATCCATCATTTATATCCACATAAAATAAATATTTCTTTATCATATGAATCAATAATTAATTATTCACAAATAATATTACGAGAATCACAATTATTATAATGACCGGTAGTTTCGGGAAAGAGGGGCTTTCGATAAGGATCTCTCCTTCTTGGCGCCTTGATTAGGTGACCAAACCTCTCCTTGTGCAGAACTTTCTAGACATTGCCAATAATGTTATCTAATAATATTATTTAGGATAATATGAATTATTGATCGATAATGGAGATAATAATGCGGTGACAATTATTGAACAACGATAATATAAAATATCAGCAGCAATTATTGAATCGATAAAATAAAATATTGAGCGATAACTTCTTTGTGAAAATTATTGAGTAGTGCCTTCTTACGTAAGGATCAATAATTCAACAATCTTCATGCAATCACAGTGTCTTCTTTATGCGACCGCGCGTATTCTTGTATTTTAACCACCGGGTATTCAACGATCTTACTTGGTAACAACTACGTAGTTATTTTTAACCAACTTATATTTGTCGTTTTCTTCATCCAATCGCTTTAGTTATGGGGCCCACACATGCATTTGCTTGGTAAATGCGAATATTCCCGAAGCGATGCGAATATTCCACGACCAAACGAATATTCCCAAACAACAATGAATATTTAATAACCACTTGCTTATTTTGAAATATTTGCGTATTTAACCCTTAACTATCCACATTAATCAAATCAACCCTTACTTATTTCAAAATAATAAATAAAGGAAATTCCTTTTTATTAAAAAAAATTTGAGGTCTTCTGACCTCCCTCCTTATGAAATTTCGTCCTCGAAATTGGCGTACGTACACAGTGTTTGAAAAGGTGAGGATATCTCGCTTTCATTTCCGTTTCCAATTCCCGGTCATTTCCTCATAGCATGATTCCTCCACAAAACTTTAACTTGTGGTATGACCTTTCTTGGCGTGGGACATGCTCCTTCCTATCAAAATCTTGGCGGTACCTCCTCATACGTTAAGTCTTGATTTATCTCGTGGGTTCTAACTTTCAATAACGTGGTTTGGGTCTTTCACGTATTCTGAAATGCGGATATGTGAAACACATTATGAACACGAGACATACTCGGAGGAATGCTTGTGAAGTCATAGGCTACATTTCCTACTCGGTCGAGAATTTGAAATGGACCGATAAATCGTGGATTGAGCTTTCCTCTCTTCCCAAATCTTGTAACTCCCTTCCGTGGAGCAACTTCATGACAATCATGATCCCTACATTAAATTCCACGTCCTTTCGATGAAGATCGCATAACTCTTTTGTCGATCTTGTCTTGGTTTGTATCGTTGTCGAATCATTTGGATCTTTTCGGTAGTCATACGTCTTAACTTCGGGTCCCAACAATGTTGCTTCACCCACCTCATCCCAACATATTGGAGAGCGACATTTTCGTCCATATAATGCTTGAATGGAGCCACACCTATACTTGCACGATAAGCATTGTTGTTGTAGGAGAATTCCACCGATGGTAAATACTTATCCCAACTACCCTTGAAGTCAGGACCACGAGTCTTAATAAATCTTCAAGAGTTTGAATAGTCCTCTACGATTGTCCGTCTGGTTTGGGGATGGTATCTTAGAACTAAATCGTAAATCCGTGCCCATAGCTTTTTGCAAGCTAACCCAAAATCTTGAAGTGAATCTTGGGTCGCGATCCGAAACTATGGATCTGGTATGCCGTACGACCTCACAATCTCATTTACGCGTACATACTAGCAAGGCGTTCGAGGAATAAGTCTCCGTATCGGCAAGAAATAAGCGAGATTTGGTTAATCTATCAACAATAACCCAAATAGCATTGATGCCTTGAGAAGCCGTAGGAAGACGTGCTTGAAATCCATGGTAATGTGTTCCCACTTCCATTCCGGAATCTCAAGTGGTTGCTGCGGACCCTTAGGTACTAGATCTTTCCGCCTTTACACGTTGACAAGTTAAACACATTGAGATAAACTTTGCAATCTCTCTCTTCATATTGTTCCACCAAAATGTATGTCGAAGATCACGATACATTTTAGTACTTCGAGGATGGATTGCAAATGGTGTATTGTGTGCCTCCATCATAATCTTGTACTTGAAATCAGTCGTTAGGAAACACAAAGTCTAGAGTGGACTCGAAGTATTCCTTCTTCATCAATTCTCGCTTAGGAATAGCTCCTTCTTGTACTTTCTTCTTCATACGTATCGGCTCAAGATTCGGTGGCTTGAGCGACCTTAACTTTTTCTATTAAAGTTGGCTCTGTCATTATACTTGACATCATCGCACTCGTTCCGCATATGATCTTCTACTCAATCGTCGTCATTACCACGTTAAACTTTACGGGATGGTATTGAATAGTGTGGTCGTAGTCTTTCAATAGCTCGAGCCAGCGTCGTTTGCCGCGTGTTGAGTTCTTTTGAGTGAAGAAATATTTAAGGCTTTTATGGTGCGAATATATCTCTCACTTTCTCCCCATATAGATAGTGCCTCCATATTTTTAGCTAGCGAAAAGCATTGCTGCGCTTGACTCTAGATCATGAGTAGGATAATTCCTCTCATATTCTTTAAGTTGTCGCGAGGCATAGGCTATAACTTTCCCACGTTGCATGAGAACACATCCTAACCCTTTGCACGAAGCATCATTTGTAGATAACAAATCCATCCAAGAACCGGATGGTATTGTTAGAACAGTCTTAGAAATAAGTCTCCTCTTAAGCTCTTGGAAACTTTTCTCGCATTCTTCGCTCCTGAAGCGAATTTTGTATCCTTTCGAGTTAGGTGAGTTAATGGAGTAGCGATTCGAGAAAACCCTTCCACGAATCTCCGATAATAACCGGTAAGCCCAAAAAGCTACGTCTTGATCCGCTTGACTTGGTTGCTCCCGACTTTGTATTGCTTCAATCTTGGCCGGATCAACAGATACTCCATGTTTTGACACCACATGCCCAAGAAAGGCTACTTCCTCAAGCCGAACTCGCATTTCTTCAATTTGGCATATAGTTGGTTTTCACGAAGCCTTTGGAGTACCGACTTCAAAAATGGTGCTCATGATCTTCACGACTTTTGGAATATATAAGGATGTCAGTGATAAAACAACAACGAAGCGAGATCAAATATTCCTTGAATACTCGGTTCATCATATCCATGAAAGCCGCGAGGAGCATTAGTTAGTCAGAAAACATGACTAAGAATTCATAATGCCCATCTAGGAGTTACGGCGGTCTTTGGAATATCCTCGATTCTATTTTAAATTTGATGATATCCGAGCGAAGATCGATTTTGAAAAGAATTGTGCCCCTTGCTGTTGGTCAAACAAGTCATCAATACGAGGTAGAGGATACCTATTCTTGATGGTGACATGGTTCGATTCAGATAGTCAATACAAAAGTCGCATACTCCGTCTTTCTTTTTTTACAAATAAAAGCAGGAGCACCCCGAGGAGATATCTTGGGGCGAATGAAACCGATGTCCAACAATTCACGTAGTTGGACCTTTAACTCTGAAGTTCAATAGGAGCCATTCGATATGGGGTTTTAGAAATGGGCTTTGTACGGAGTTCAAGATAAATAAAGAATTCAACTTCACGTTACGGGGTAGGCCGGGAAGTTCTTGAAATCGTCGGGAAAGTCGATAACAACAGGAATATTATTCAAATTTGGCGTGTCTTTATTCAAATCCATAACATGGGCTAAGAAAGCTTGACATCCGTTTTTTGATAAGCGAATAGCTTTATGATTAGATATGATAGTGATTGATTTTAATGGTTTAGTTGCTTGAATTAAATCAATGAGGTTGGTTAGGAATATGAAAACTAACAATCTTACGAAAACAATCAATTTTGGCATGATGAGTAGTTAACCAATCAATCCCTAAAATCACATCAAAAGCAAGTATCTTTAAAGAGATAAGGTCAGCGGTAAGGTGATGGTGCCAACTTGAATCAAACAAGATTTATAAGCGGTGGATGTGATGAAAGTTTCTCTAACGGAGTTTCCGAGAGATAGGTCAAAGTCTAATTTCTCGAGTCGAGTTTAAGCGTTGAGCACATGCGGGAGAGATAAATGAATGGGTATGCCGGTATCAAGTAAGGTATAAACTCGCAAGAATTTATAAATAGCTTACCCGTGATCACCTCGTTTGGGTTCTCGCATTATGACCGATCCACAACAAACGCTCTTCCGGAATCGTTGACTTTGACTTTTACGGGACGATCTTTTGAGTCACGATCCCCATTGAACTAGGTTTCGCTCTGCGTCTGATCTCGGCGATATGTCCTTCCTTTCCACAACTATAGCATACCTTGAGCTGTTGTGGGCGGTTTGGGTGATATGTCCCTCTTTTCGCATTTGTAGCATATAATGGGTGGTCGTTCTCCTCCCTTAGAACCGATTCTTCTTAAGCCTTTGTCGTCTTCACATAGTCGTTGTTAAATCTCCTCTTTTTAAAATCTCCTCTGACTCGCTTCTTACATTTTCATGACCATGATTACCACGAGTGGTTACCATTTCTGTCCGTCGTCATTTCTTTTTCCATGAGTTATCATTATTACATTGTTGATTTACGCCATCTACGATACGATCCTGGTTATGGTCCTCGGTTGGCCGTACTTTCGTTATCTCATTTCTAATAATTGAGCCCCTATTTACAACATCGAATAAAGAAAGTTTATGAGAAATGAGATCTTGGCGTATCTTGGGGTTTGAACCTCTAAGAAACATCCGCGTCATCGTTCCTCATTCTCCACCAAATGAGGTCAAACACGGATAACTCTGCAAACTTTGCCTCGTCTTTTGAGACACCGTCGTGTTGTTTTGCTCTGTCGATGAACTCCACTTCCTTCGTATAGCGAACACTTTCGGAAAGTATTTGTCATTAAATAATCTCTGAAAGCGTCTCCCAAGACATCTTGAGTCTTGAATTTGGATGGGTGCGCTTCCTGAGACTCCCACCGATGGTCTGCCTCGCCACGGAACATAAAGGTGGCGAATGGAACCTTCGTTCCTCCGTGCATCCCAAGACATCGAATATCTTGGTAATTTGTTTTGACCCGTGTTTCCGCCGTGATCGGATCTGGCTTTCCTTAAATCTGGTGGTCCCGACTCTTTGAAGCTGCTTGCATTTGTGACAACGTGAATTGCTATCATTTCCTCTGTATTTTGAACACTAGTCTCCTAAATGCGATTTTGCATGAGCTGCGAAAAAGCTTCTAAACATCCCCTCGTTCATCATCTGCTTTCGGTGGTGTTGTTCGCGGGAGGAACATTGCCCCGACTGTTACCGCGTTCTCCTCGTTGGTAAATCTGAGCATCTCCACGGTCTCATTTACTCCATTGTTAATATTCTCGATCGACATTCTCAAATCTTGTCATAAAACAAGGGTTAATTAAAGAAATCAATATATCACATAATATCCTATATCTTGACCAACTAACAAATAAGCTTAGGTAGGACACACTAATGAAGGATTTACTCATCTCTCCCTCTAGTTACATTCCCCGATCTCATGGAGATCATATCCCTAAGCTACGATACCAATTGTGGCGACCCCAAAATAGGTATACATCACCCATTACGAGTTGTCGATACGTGAGTGCGAAACAACTACAACTTTATTATTACAACGATAAAGCGTGAGTTTAAATACAAATATTATCTTACAGACAATATTTATACTCACATAAATCCTCATCACATTTATTGATACATTATTTTACAAAAATGGTGAGGACTACTAAACAATCCTTTCTAAAACCTTCATTCCATACCCCAGGCTGCGTACTTTCGTATATTCTCGCCTCACGAGAAGAATGGAACAAAAAAGAAAAGGGTGAGCTCAACTAGCTTCGGTAAAGAATATTATGACTAAGATAATATACAACAAATTATCGTTAGTCTTCACGAGGAAAAATTTAATAGAATCTGATGAGCAACAAATTTTCAATCAATATTCATGGTGAAATAATAATTCATTAGAAGAGTTAAGTAGAGAATGCAAACTACTATCTTACATGTATGAATTTAAAAGTTCATCGTCTATCTTTTATCACTGTAACAACAATCGATATACATCGGAATCAAATATTCATCTTTGCACTCTGAGGCCGAAAAGATATCATCATCGATTAGTCGTATTCATTTAAACACTGTTCATCTTTGCACTTCTGGGCCAAAGATATTCATCGAAATCATTCATCATCATTCATCACACTTTCTGGGCCAAAGATATTCATCGAAATCATTCATCTGCACTCTGGGCGAAGATATTCAATAATATCATCATTTAAGGCGAGGATGATGAAAAATATTTTTAAAGAAGCGAATCCGGTGAAACAAAATGACAAGGATTAAGGATTAATGATTTAGTACTTTGTTTTATCCATGTCAACAATACCTCAAAAAATAATCATCGTAGTGGTGTAAAAATTGAGAATGATCAAAACATGGATCTGATCAAAGCTAGTATCCAAAATAGATATTTTAGACGAAAAGAAGAAATTTTATTTTTCGATGAATAGTCTTAGTATCGTGAATAGTCTTAGTATCGTGAATAGTCAAGTATCGTGAATAGTAACTCAGACACCAAAAGATAGAAATTCCACTAAAAAAAAAAACATTTTCACGCTTCATGAATAGTACTCGTGAATAGTAACTTCGTGAATAGTAACTCATGAATAGTAACTTCGTGAATAGTAACTCATGAATAGTAACCCAGAGCATGAAAAAGTTCAAATTTGATAAAAACTTGAGATCGACATTCAAAGATAATGATATTGAAGAAATAATATCATTCTGAAAAAAATAATATCCCTTACCTCGAAGAATCGATTGCCGGAAGGAAAGGTCGGAAGTGATCTTTGAATGAAACTTATCTTTGACAAACAACTCTCAAAGTATCTAAATACTCACAAAATCGCTCGATAATATAGAGAGAAAGAGAAAACTTTGTTTACGGTGTGATTTTCAATTCTAACAGCCCTCTATTTATAGGAAAATGTTAGCCGTAAAGCGAGACTTGACCTTTACTGATGGCTTTACACGCTACTATTGCCACCACCACATTTGAAATAAAATTCAGCACATTTCTTCACCAACCACAAGTGGGGCCCACTCAATTCTAGAATTTTCCACCAAAATCAATTATAAACCTAATTTAGAATCGACACCTCTTAAAATTCACAACAAATCATTCGTGCATTTTAACGGTTCAAAATTTGTGGACATATACTCAACTTATGTATGTATAACATACCCAAAAATTACCACAATCCAGCGGTCGGATTAAAAATTATAACCCCCATGATATATCTCAAAACCCCACGATTTGATTTTAATACCTCCAATCAGATAAAATCTTGATAAAACACCTCAACATTAATTTCTTCATTTATAACCACATAAATAAATCCATCATTTATATCCACATAAAATAAATATTTCTTTATCATATGAATCAATAATTAATTATTCACAAATAATATTACGAGAATCACTGATTATGACAATGACGGTAGTTCTCAGGAAGAGGGGCTTTCGATAAGGATCTCTCCTTCTTGGCGGCTTGATTAGGTGACCAAACCTCTCCTTAGACAGAACTTTCTAGACATTGCCAATAATGTTATCTAATAATATTATTTGAGATAATATGAATTATTGATCGATAATGGAGATAATGTGCGGTGACAATTATTGAACAATGATAATATAAAATATCAACCTTGACAATTATTGAATCGATAAAATAAAATATTGAGCGATAACTCTTGTGAAAATTATTGAGTAGTGCCTTCTTACGTAAGGATCGATAATTCAACAATCTTGTGCAATCTGGTGTCTTCTTTGTGCGACCCGCAGCGTATTCTTGTATTTTAACCATGCAAGTATTCAGCGGTCTTACTTATGTAACAACTACTGTAGTTATTTTTAACCAACTTATATTTATCGTTTTCTTCATCCAATCGCTTTCAGTTATGGGGCCACATGCATGGCTTGCTTAGTAAATACGAATATTCCCAAAGCGATGCGAATATTCCACGACCAAACGAATATTCCCAAACAACAATGAATATTTAATAACCACTTGCTTATTTTGAAATATTTGCGTATTTAACCCTTAACTATCCACATTAATCAAATCAACCCTTACTATTTCAAAATAATAAATAAAGGAAATTCCTTTTTATTTAAAAAAATTTTGGGGTCTTCTTAAAGTAATGGTGCCACTTAGAATCAAACAAGATTTATAAGCGGTGGATGTGATGAAAGTTTTCTCTAGCGGAGTTTCCGAGATAGGTCAAAGTCTAATTTCTCTCGAGTCGAGTTTAAGCGTTGAGCACATGCAGGAGAGAGATAAATGAATGGGTACATAGGTATCAAGTAAGGTATAAACTTCGCGAGAATTTATAAATAGCTTACCGTGATCACCTCGTTTGGGTTCTCGCATTATGACCGGTCACAACAAACGCTCTTCCGGAATCGTTGACTTTGACTTTTACGGGACGATCTTTTGAGTCACCAAATCCCCATTGAACTAGGTTTCCATTCTTGTCTACAATCTCGGCGATATGTCCTTCCTTTCCACAATTATAGCATACCTTGAGCTGTTGTGGGCGGTTTGGTGATATGTCCTCTTTTCGCATTTGTAGCATATATGGGGTGGTGGTTCTCCTCCCTTAGAACCCGATTCTTCTTAAGCCATCATCATCTTCACATGGTCATTTATTAAATCTCCTCTTTTAAAATCTCCCCCGACTCGCTTCTTCTATTTTCATGGCCATGATTACCACCGGAGTGGTTACCATTTCTGTCCGTCTGTTTCTTTCTCCGCAGTTATCATTATACGTTATTGCTTTATCTACGATCACGATCCACGGTTGTGGTCCCCTAAGTTGGTAGTACTCGTTATCTCGCTCTAATAATTGAGCCACATTTTACAACATCCGAATAAGAGAAAATTTATGAGAAATGAGATCTTGGCGTATCTTGGGGTTTCAAACCTCTAAGAAACATCCGCGTCATCGTTCCTCATTCTCCACCAAATGAGGTCTGAACACGGATAACTCTGCAAACTTTGCCTCGTCTTTGAGACACACCGTCGTGTTGTTTTGTTCAATCGATGAACTCCACTTCCTTCGTATAGCGAACACTTTCAAGAAAGTATTTGTCATTAAATAATTCTGAAACGTCTCCCAAGACATCTTTGAGTCTAAATTTGGATGGGTGCGCTTACTGAACTCCCACCGATGGTTTGCCTGCTTGCACGGAACATAAAGGTGGCGAATGGAACCTTCTGTTCCTCCGTGCATCCCCGAGACATCGAATATCTTGGTAATTTGTTTGACCCATGCTTCCTCGCCGTGATCGGATCGGCTTTCCCTTAAATTACGGTGGTCCCGACTCTTTGAAGCTGCTGCATTTGTGACAACCCGTGAATTCTATCATTTCCTCTGTATTTTGAACACTAGTCTCCTAAATGCGATTTTGCATGAGCTGCAAAAAACTTCTAAACATCCCTCGTTCATCATACGCTTTCAGCGGTGTTGTTCACGGGAGGTACATTGCCCGACTGTTGTTGCGTTCTCCTCGTTGGTGAAATCTGAGGCATCTCCACGGTCTCATTTACTCCATTGTTAATATTCTCGATCGACATTCTCAAAATCTTTGTCATAAAACAAGGGTTAATTAAGGAAATCAATATATCACATAATATCCCTATATCTTGACCAACTAACAAATAAGCTTAGGTAGGACACACTTAGTGAAGGATTTACTTCGTCTCTCCCCTCTAGTTCATTCCCGATCTCATGGGAGATCATATCCTAGCTCGATACCATTGTGGCGCCCCCAAAATAGGTATACATCACACATTACGAGTTGTCAATCATGTAGTGCGAAGCAACTACAACTTTATTATTACAAGATGTAAAGCGTGAGTTTGAATACAAATATTATCTTACAGACAATATCTATACTCAAATAAATCCTCATCACATTTATTGATACATTATTTTACAAAAATGGTGAGGACTACTAAACAATCCTTTCAAAAACTTTATTCCATACCCAGGCTTCGTACTATTTATATTCTAGCAGCCTCACGAGAAAAATGGAACAAAAAAGAAAAAGGGTGAGCTCAACTAGCTCGGTAAAGAATATTATGACTAAGATAATATCTGACAAATTATCGTTAGTCTTGACGAGGGAAAAATCTAATAGAATCTGATAGACAACAAATTTTAAATCAATATTCGCGTGAAATAATAATTCATTAGAAGAGTTAAGTAGAGAATGCAAACTACTATCTTCTTACATGTATGAATTTAAAAGTTCATCGTCTATCTTTTATCCACTGTAACATCAATCGATATACATACGGAATCAAATATTCATCTTTTTGCTTTCTGGGCCGAAGATATTCATCGATTAGTCGTATTCATTTAAACACTTTTTGTTCATCTCTTTGCATATTACAGAGCCAAAGATATTCTTGAGAAATCATTCATCTTTACTTTCTGGGCCAAAGATATTTTAAGAAATCATTCATCTTTTTTACTTCTGGCCAAAGATATTCCATAATATCATCATTTAAGGCGAGGATGATGAAAAATATTTTTTAAAAAAGCGAATCGATTGAAACAAAATAATGAGGATTAAGGATTAAGGATTAAGTACTTGGTTTTATCCACGTCAAAAATACCTCAAAAATAATCATAGTGGTGTAAAATTGAGAATGATCAAAACATCTATCTGATCGAAGCTAGTATCCAGAATAGATATTTTGAATGAAAAGAAAAAAATTTATTTTTAAATTGAATAGTCACGAGTATCGTGAATAGTGCAGTATCGTGAATAGTCTTGCGATATCGTGAATAGTAACTCAAGACACCAAAAGATAGAAATTCCACAAAAAACATCTTCACGCTTCATGAATAGTACTCGTGAATAGTAACTTTCGTGAATAGTAACCCATGAATAGTAACTTCGTGAATAGTAACTCATGAATAGTAACCCATGAATAGTAACCCGAGCATGAAAAAGTTCAAATTTGATAAAAACTTGGATCAACATTTTCGGTATAATGATATTGAAGAAATAATATCATTAAGAAAAAAATAATATCCACTTACCTCGAAAGATTAGTACTTACAATTTGGAATCTAGGGTATAGTCTTTGAAGGAACTTACCTTAGTCTAGCAATACTCAAAGTATACTCAAAATACTCACAAGAATCGCTCAAAATATCGAGAGAAATAGAGAGAAAACTTGGTTTACGGTGTGATTTTCAATTCTAACCTAAGCACCTATTTATAGGAAAATGCTTAGAACACAAAGCAGAAAATTTAATATAATATTAATATAATTATACAAATTTTCCTTAGCCCACCTTTTGGTCAAAACACCAGCCACACATGTTAATGATGTCCAAAAAAAAATACAAAAAACGTTTTCTTAACAAAAATAATTTAAACTCCCAAAAATCAATTATTTGAACTTGAACTTCAATAATTCATAATAAATAGCCCTTTCATCAGAAAATTCGAATCTCGCATGAGTTTTTATAGGAAATTCAATTCTCTACAACTTTGCAGAAGAAAGTTTTCCAAATTCCAAATAGAAATTGGCCCGAAATCCACAAGCGGGTGATTTTAAATTTATAATCAAATTTCGGTCGATAATTGTGTCCACCAACACACAAAACATGTGTTTTAAACATTTAATGCCACAAAAATACTCTTCCTCCTCATATACTCATATATCCCACATTCATTGTAAAAATATCACCAGTTAATATATTATTAAAATAATATATTTAAATGAATTATTTTCGAGGAAAAGATAAAATATTTTAATTGTCATTTTAAAAATTTCTCCATCTATATCCACATAAAATCAATATTTTCCTCATCATATAAATCAATAATTAATTATTCACAAATAATATTACGAGAATCCTGATATTGATGATTGAGGCGGTTCAGGGAAGAGGGCTTTCGATAGAATTTCTTCTTCTTGGTGGCATGATTAGATGACCAAACCTCTCCTTGAGCAGAACTTTCTAGACATTGCCAATAATGTTATCTAATAATATTATTAGGATAATATGAATTATTGCCGATAATGAAAAATCTTGTGTAATGACAATTATTGAAACAGCAATGATATAAAATATCAGCCTTGAAGAATTATTAACTCGATAAAATCTTTGAGCGATAATTCTGTAACCATTATTGAGTAGTGCCTTCTACGTAAGAATCAATAATTGGTGCAATCTGGTGTCTCTCTTGTTCAACAATGGCGTATTAGTGTGTTTTTAACCACGGGTATTCAGCGGTGATTACTTGGTAATAACTACTTGTTGATTATTTAAAAACAACTTATATTTGTCGTTTTCTTCATCCAATCGCTTTTAGTTATGGGGCCCACATGGTGCATTTTGCCGTAAATACGAATATTCTACAAGCGATCAGAATATTCCACGACCAAACGAATATTCAAAAAGCAACAATGAATATTTTATAACCACTTGCTTATTTTGAAATATTTGCGTATTTAACCATAGCTATCACATTAATCAAATCAACCCTTACTATTTCAAAATAATAAATAAAGGAAATTCCTTTTTATTAAAAAAATTTGGGGTCTTCTGACCTCCCTCCTTATGAAATTTCGTCCTCGAAATTGATGTACGTACACAGTGTTTTGAAAAGGTGAGGATACCTCGCTTTCATTTAGTTTCAACTCGGTCATTTCCTCTATAGCATGATTCCTCCACAAAACTTTAACTTGTGGTATGACCTTTCTTCAGCGTAGGACATGCTCCTTCTATCCAAGATCTTGTGGTACCTCCTCATACGTTAAGTCTTGACTATCTCGTCAGGTTCTAACTTCGATAACGTGGTTCGGGTCTTTCACATATTTCTGATACTGAGATATGAAACACATTATGAACACGAGACATATTCGGAGGTATGCATGCAAGTCATAGGCTACATTTCTACTCGGTCGAGAATTTGAAATGGACGATAAATCGTGGATTGAGCTTTCCTCTCTTCCCAAATCTTGTAACTCCCCTTCCATGGAAGCAACTTCATGACAATCATGATCCCTACATTAAATTCCGTCCTTTTCGATGAAGATCGCATAACTCTTTTGTCGATCTTGTCTTGGTTTGTATCGTTGTCGAATCATTTGGATCTTTTCGGTGATAAATACGTCTTAACTTCGGGTCCCAACAATGTTGCTTCACCCACCTCATCCCAACATATTGGAGAGCGACATTTTCGTCCATATAATGCTTGAATGGAGCCACACTATACTTGCACGATAGCTGTTGTTGTTGTAGGAGAATTCCACGATGGTAAATACTTATCAACTACCCTTGAAGTCTAGGACACGAGTCTTAATAGATCTTCAAGAGTTTGAATAGTCCTCTCGATTGTCCGTCCGTTTGGGGATGGTATCGAACTAAATCGCAAATCCGTGCCCATAGCTTTTTGCAAGCTAACCCAAAATCTTGAAGTGAATCTTGGGTCGCGATCAAAACTATGGATCTGGGCATGCCATGCAACCTCACAATCTCATTCACGTACATACTAGCAAGGCGTTCGAGGAATAAGTCTCCGTATCGGCAAGAAATGAAGCGGAGACTTGGTTAATCTATCAACAATAACCCAAATAGCATTGATGCCTTGAAAGCAAGTAGGAAGACCGTAATGAAATCCATAGTAATGTGTTCCCACTTCCATTCAGGAATCTCAAGTGGTTGCAGCGGACCCTTAGGTACAAGATGCTCTCGCCTTTACCGTTGGTGAGAGTTAAACACATCGAGATAAACTTTGCAATCTCTCTCTTCGTATTGTTCCACCAAAATGTATGTCGAAGATCACGATACATTTAGTACTTCGAGGATGGATTGCAAATGGTATTATTGTGTGCCTCCATCGTAATCTTGTACTTCAAATCAGTCGTTAGGAACCACAAAGTCTAGAGTGGACTCGAAGTATTCCTTCTTCATCGATTCTCGCTTAGGAATAGCTCCTTCTTGTACTTTCTTCTTCATACGCGCATCATTTCCGAATTCGGTGGCTTGAAAGCGACCTTAACTTTTCTATTAAAGTTGGCTCTGTCGTATACTTGACATCATCGCTTTTCGTTCCGCATATGATCTTCTACTCGATGCGTCATTTACCACGTTAAACTTTACCGGGATGGTATTGAATAGTGTGGTCGTAGTCTTTCGATAGTTCGAGCCAGCGTCATTGCTAGCGTGTTGAGTTCTTTTGAGTGAAGAAATATTTAAGGCTTTTATGGTGCGAATATATCTCCACTTTCTCCCCATATAGATAGTGCCTCCATATCTTTAGTAGCGAGCAGCATTCTGCTTGACTCTAGATCATGAGTAGGATAATTCCTCTCATACTCTTTAAGTTGTCGCGAGGCATGGCTATGACTTTCCCACGTTGCATGAGAACACATCCTAACCCTTTGCACGAAGCATCATTTGTAGATAACAAATCCATCCGAACGGATGGTATTGTTAGAGCAGTCTTAGAAATAAGTCTCCTCTTAAGCTCTTGGAAACTCTTCTCGCATTCTTCGCTCGAAGCGAATTTTGTATCCTTAGGGAGTTATTTGGGTTAATGAAGTAGCGATTAGAAAACCCTTCCACGAATCTCAGATAATAACCCATTAAGCCCAAAAACTTCGTCTTGATCATGCGAACTTGGTTGCTCCCAACTTTGTATTGCTTGATCTTTCTTTGGATCAGCGGATACTCCGTGTTTCGACACCGCGTGCCCAAGGAATGCTACTTCCTCAAGCGAACTCACATTTCTTGATTTGGCATATAGTTGGTTTTCACGAAGCCTTTGGAGTACCGACTTCAAATGGTGCTCATGATCTTCACGGCTTTTGGAATATATGAGAATGTCATCAATAAAAACAACAACGAATTGATCCAAATATTCCTTGAATACTCGGTTCATCATATCCATGAAAGCAGCATGAGGAGCATTAGTTAGTCGAAAAGACATGACTAAGAATTTATAATGCCCATACTAGGAGTTACGAAGGCGGTCTTTGGAATATCCTCGGTTTTAATCTTGGTGATGATATCGAGCGAAGATCGATTTTGAAAAGAATTGTGCCCCTGCTGTTGGTCAAACAAGTCATCAATACGAGGTAGAGGATACCTATTCTTGATGGTGACATGGTTCGATTCGATAGTCGATACAAAGTCGCATACTCCGTCTTTCTTCTTTCTGAATAAAGCAGGAGCACCCCGAGGAGATGTCTTGGGGCCGAATGAAACCGATGTCCAACAATTCACGTAGTTGGACCTTTAACTCTGAAGTTGATAGGAGCCATTCGATATGGGGTTTTAGAAATGGGCTTTGTGCGGGTTGAGATCGATAAAAATTGACTTCACGTTACGGGGGTAGGCAAGGAAGTTCTTGAAATCGTCGGGAAAGTCGATAACAACGAGAATATTATTCAAATTTGGCGTGTCTTTATTCAAATCCATAACATGGGCTAAGAAAGCTTGACATCCAGTTTTTTAATAAGCGAATAGCTTTATGATTAGATATGATGGTGATCGATTTTAATGGTTTAGTTGCTTGAATTAAATACAACAGGTTGGTTAGGAATATGAAAACTAACAACCTTACGAAAACAATCAATTTTGGCATGATGAGTAGTTAACGATCAATCCCTAAAATCACATCAAAAGCAAGTATCTTTAAAGAGATAAGGTGGCGGTAAGGTAATGGTGCCGACTTGAATCAAACAAGATTTATAAGCGGTGGATGTGATGAAAGTTTCTCTAGCGGAGTTTCCACGAGATAGGTCGAAGTCTAATTTCTCGGAGTCGAGTTTAAGCGTTGAGCACATGCGGAGAGATAAATGAATGGGTATACCGGTATCAAGTAAGGTATAAACTTAGCAAGAATTTATAAATAGCTTACCCGTGATCACCTCGTTTGGGTTCCTCGCATTGACGATCATGAATACAACAAACGCTTCTTCCGGAATCGTTGACTTACATTACTAATATAAGCGTAGGTGTACAATCGACATAAGCGTGAGTTTGAATACAAATATTGTCTACTAGATATTATCTGAACTCGAAAGGAGTCCTCATTACAACTATTATCACCTTTATTTCACAGAATAGTGAGGACTACTAATCTTATCCTACGGACCATTACTCGGTTCCCAGGCTTTCGTCCCGGCTATGTTCTCATTTCACGAAGAGAACGGTGAAAGAAAGGGTGAGCTCAACTAGCCCGATGAAATATTATGACTAAGATAATGCGAGAATAAATTATCATTAGCCTTCAATGATGTTAAGCGATAAAATACTGATAGACAACTAGTTTAAGCTAGCTGACGGAATATGCGATCCATTAAAAAAGTCGAGTAGAAAATAAAATCTACTATCTTTTAGGTTTTAAAAGGTTTTCATAAATTTTTATCATTAAGACTCGGTTTAATGAATAAACCACAATATCTAATCATCACGTGTACCACGGTCGAGGATTTTCATCAAATTATCAATGGTCATGACTATCTTAGAATCACCCACGGTCATAATCATACCAAAAACTATCCATCAACTTTGCATTACAGACCCTTTGAGGACTTTTATCACATCATTTATAACAAGCCGTGATTATCTTAGAATGATCCTGGTCATGGTCATAATCATACTAAGTTCATCTATGCTTGCGTAAGCGAAGATAACATATTATAACATGAGGATGATGTGATGACATAATAATTGATAAAACAAGTTCAAAATTATTTTATCCGAGGAATTAATAACGTCGAATTGTCGACAAGATCTTTGTTTTGTAGAGTAAAATTCAAGAATGATCGGAAGAATATTTCCATGAAAGATCTTTGGATGAAAGCATGAAATATCGAGAATATTCTACTAATTTCATGGAGTATAGAAGTGAAGTTTTAACTTATTGGGTATAATAAAGAATGGAATAACAAAAGAAATCACCGTGCATGCGGTACTTGCGCATGAGGCGAGTTATTCAGCGAGAATAATAATAACGGAACGGTCGGGTGAAATTCACTTGCAAGCGGGATGATCAATGAGAATAATAAATCTTTGAATAATAATAAACAATGGAACCGGTAAGGTGTAAAACACACGAGCGAGGATATTCAGCGAGAATAATAAATGCGGAATAATAAACAATGGAACCGAATTAGGTGTAAAAACACGACGAGGATATTTCAATGAGAATAATAAAGAATGGAATAATGAGAAGAAGATCACCAAGTATAGGGGATTAAGCGTATCTGAGTTATTCAGCCAGAATAAATAAGAATGGAATAATATAAAGTTTCACAAGTATAGGGTATCTGGCGTATCTGAGGTTATGTATAGGGTATGCCACTTTTACGAGTTATTCAATGAGAATAATAATGAATGGAATAACGAAGTTCTCTTCATGAATAAGAAAGAATAACACCACTTACGGTACAACAAATAATATCCCTTACTAGTAAAAAGACCTTTGGATATCAAAGTAGTGAAGTACCCGAGAATACTCTTCTTTCTTTCTCTCTATAGATTTTCTCTCTATAGCTTCTCTACATAATTTCTCTCTCTAGAGTTTGGTGAATTAAGTAAGAAAATAATGAAGGAATGAGCTTATTTATAGGAAAATAGAATGCATAGTAATTAATCCATGAGCGGTCAGATTGATTTACTTTAATCGGCGGTCGTATTTAAAGCAAAATCTTTTAAATAAAATATCATATATTCTATTTATATAAAAACATTTTCTTATGCAAACTTTATGCAACACTATGTAAAAATCTTTATCTGCAAAAAACCTTTATCTATTATCGTAATAAAATATAATATATTTATTTATAGAATAACTTTAATAAAGTATTACATTTTATATAAAAGATGTTTACATTTTATTACGTTAATAATCTGAATAAAACAAAAGCGTCATTATCATTATAATAATTCATATTATTAATCGTGATAATGGAATCAAAGTGAGTGACTTCTCACATAAGCATGATAATAATCAATCTGGTGTGCTTCTTATGCGACCACACGTATTCTTTGTACTTTTACTACTAGGAGTAGTTCAACGGTATCCACGGTAAAACTTCATAGTTATTTGATAAAATATTTTTTCGTTTTCTCGATCAAAGCAATAATTACATTGTAAGTCCACTGATGATTGAGTAGTTATGCGAATATTTCCTGCTAAGCCAGAATATTCCCGAGGCCAATCGAATATAATATAACCACTTGCATACTTTGCAAAATTTATAAATACTACCCCACAACTATAATATTATCTCAAATTCACACCATAATATTAAAAATTATTTCGACAAAATTTAAATCTTTATTGATAAAATCGGGGTCTCACTGATCTTCCCTCTTATGAAATTTAAGCCCTCGAAATTAGAATGCGATACACAGTATGATAAGAGGTGAGGATACCTTGAATACCTTTATCGTTAAAAATATTAAATTCATCTCATGATCAGCGAAGATATTCATTAACAATTCATCTTTTGCACTTCTGAGGTTAAAGATATACAATTTATAAAACCAATAATCTTTGAGGCAGCGACTTAATAGTATCACGACCACGAATTATCCATACCTTTCTTGGCGAGGATATTCGTGTTTTCAATCTGGTCGTGATTATCTTAGAATAATCGGTGGTCGTCGTAATCATACCGAGTCTATCATCGATACTTCTGACGAAGATGACTTTTACCACATCCATGAATTAATATTTCATTCTTTGAGACTCATTTCGATAATTAATTCATATCATCGAATCATCCACACTTGCTACGGGCGAGGATATTCATTAGTATCACGACCACGAATTATCCGTACCACTACGGCGAAGATAATCGTGTATTCATTAGTATCCGATCCCGACCACAAATTATCCATACACTTCTGACGAAGATAATCGTGTATTCATTAGTATCACGACCACAAATTATCCATACACTACGACCCGAAGATAATCGTGTATTCATTAGTATCACGACCACAAATTATCCATACTACGGACGAAGATAATAGTGTATTCATTAGTATCACGACCACAAATTATCCATACTTTTCTGACCAAAGAATAATCGTGTATTCATTAGTATCACGACCACAAATTATCCATACTTCTGACCGAAGATAATCGTGTTTTCAATTACGGTTATGATTATCTTAGAACAATCCTGGTCATAATCATCAAGTCATCTATCTTCTTCTGGCCGAGATGACTTTCAACGTAATATAAGCGTGAGGATAATGATATAAAGAATCAATCAAATGAGATAAAGGATAAATATTAAACATTTATAATATAATTTATCCGAGGATTCAAGAATATCCCCATGTTATCAATCACTTAATAATCTCATAATCTAATATCATTAATATTATAACAATATTTTAATCACTTCTTAAATTTATAAACAATTTATCTCAATTGTTTACGCTTTACCATATAATGCATTTAATCATTCAAAATGTCATACTCATAAGATATCATCACCAATTATCAAATCCTCAAAAATATGCATATACTACTATATATAGGATTCTCTGGTATAAAATCTATTTTCAACTTTGTTACTTCACATAACATATTTAATTCATATATTAAGTAACTAAACTATTTTCATGAAAAATACCAAATCAGTCCCAAAAATATTTCTTTTCTGGGATTTAGCATAATATAGTCCCATAATGAAAATATATTTTTCTCGGAATTTTAAAATTCATTTACTATTTTCAAAAATCAATTTCTAATTAATTCCTTAAGAAATTAGCTACCTCAAGGATAACTCCAAAAATTCCCAAATCTTGGCAGAATCTTACACATGTTAGCGTGAGCTTCAGTTTAAATTTCATGGTCATCGGAGTTATAGAACTCCGGTTATAGCATTTTAAATCGGAAAAACCTAAATATTGAAATAGTCATAACTTGCTCATTTTAAGTCGAGAATGAGCTCATTTTTGGACAGGAGGTACTTTATACCATATACCTTCATGTCCCAAAAGGCCAGAATTTTTCTCATAATTTAAGTGGCCGAAACAGCCCTCTAAAATCATGGCGGTGACTTTTTCGGTTTTTTTGCGACTTTGCACTCCTTTGCTAAAATCAGTCCACACAAAAATCTACAACACCTTTTCCAGTAATTCCACTTGGATTAGTTAGGTAACTCATAGATCTAACTCTAGGACTTGACCACACTCAAAAATTCAAAATATAATAAGAGATTTGGTCGATTGAATTTCATATTACGTTTTCACCAAAATCGATTTTCAACTCTTTGTGATTTCTAAGAAACTTTCATGTTTTCACATAATAACCAACATAACTCATCATAACACTTACTAATACTTCATATACCCATGATTTTCATTAGTCAATGCTTTTATTATGACTTTCATCATAATCCTCGTAAATGAGATCCTTTTAGTTGAAGAAATATTTGAGGGTTTAAGAAATGGGTTTTTATCTTTGGGGTCGATACAAAATTCGATTTCACGTTCTAGGGTAGGCTAGGAAGTCTTCAAGAATCGCCAAGAAATTTATTAATGATAGAAATATCATTCAAAGCTATTCTACTCTCGTCAAGACTTGGATAGTACGTCACATTAATACCATTTGTGACTTTACATCCCTTAACACTGGATAGCACCTCACAATGATACCTATCAACTTGCCATCTTGATCCGCGGCGTAAGCCTGAGAAAATGCGGCCGGTGCATTCCACACGAGGAAGTCAACAACGAAAGGATCGGGGCTCTTTACTTATGGCGATATAATGATGATTAACTTTAGGGTTTGGTTACTTTGAATTAAGTATAACGGGTTGGTTAGGAATATGAAAGCTAACAACCTTACAAAAGAATAATGAGTAGTTAATCAATCATTTTCAAAAATTACCTCAAAGGCAAGTATTTTCAAAGAGATAAGATCGTGAAAGTGTTTATTTGAAACAACAAGATTAATAAGCAGTGGAGGTAACGAAGGTTTCTCCCAGCGAAGTTTCGATAGATAAATCAAAGTCTAATTTTTAGGTCAAATTTAAACATTGAACACAACTAGGTAGAATAAAAAGTGGGTAGAACTTGTATTGAATAAAGTATAGACTTAGTAATAATTTATAATTAATTTACCCGTAATAACCCGTTCGGGTTTTCTCGTAAATAAGCTTCTCGCTTAAATTACAAGAGTTTGACTTTCTTATAGGGTACATTCCACCCTTAAGTGCTTCTTCACATTCACGATCCATGATTTGAATCATTATTCTCGATCCATATCGAATTGGGTTGGCCGCTATATGCGAGGGTAATTAAGAATTCGATGTTAAATTCTCCCAATTCTTTGTCAAAAGCAAAGTCCATTTCATCTATTTTGGCTTTATTGGATGGACGTCTTTTCTACACTATCAGCAGCGTTGTGCGGACTTTTACCCATACATCGCCTATTCTCCTTCGTTCGGTTGTTTCTTCTTTCGGGTGATCTTTAATATTTTAAATTCCGATTTTGATTCGACTTTAATATCTAAGTTTTACACCAATTGAAAGCGTGATTTTGTTCGAGCATCACTGTATCGGGTAAACAATTTTGAATTGTTGATATCCCTTTGTTCCACGATAGTTTTAGGTTCTTCACCATTTGTTCTTCTAGCTCACGAACACGATTTTATAATTCTAAGTTTTGATCAATTAAACTTCTTACAACAATTCTCTGGGTTCTAGATATCTGCTCTTCTTCTTCCAAAAGTCTCACCTTTTTCGGTTATTATCTGCAACTATTTTCAAGGAATAGTGACAATTAGTTCTTCATTCCATTATCGTGGATATCTCTAATTTGTTCCTATTATCTTCGACCTTTGCGTGCTTTGATTAGTGATTAAAAGGTGCTCTGACTAGCCCGATAAGAAATATTATGACTAAGATAATGTGAGAATAAATTATCTTTAGTCTTGATAATATTGTTAAGCGATAAAATACAATACCAACGGTTTAAGCTGAGGGAATAATCGATCCATTAAAAAGAGTCGTAGAAAATAAAATATTGAATCTTTTGGTTTAAAGGTTTATCCTTTTTATATTGAGACTCGAGTTTAATAAATGACATTTTCGAATCATTACTGGCAAGGATATTATCAAATAACTTTACAATTATTTATCATAGCGTGCCACAATAATTCATCGTCTCTCATTCTTATCTCGCGAATTAGGTATCACTTTGTGGCGTCCCCGTCTTGGGTGCGACACTTACGTAGTGCGAATTTAAAATCAACTTATTAACATAAGCGTAGGTATGCAATCGACATAAGCGTGAGTTTAAATACTGAATATCGTCTACTAGATATTATACAAACTCAAAAAAAAGTCCTCATTACTGATTATTATCACCTTTATTTCACGAGAATAGTGAGGACTACTAATCTTATCTTGAGGACCATCACTCGTTTCCCAGGCTCGTCCCGGCTATATTATCATTTCACGAAGAAACGGTGAAAGAAAGGGTGAGCTCAACTAGCCCGATGAAATATTATGACTAAGATAATGCGAGAATAAATTATCAATAGTCTTGATAATATTAAGCGATAAAATCTGATGAATGACCGGTTTAAGCTGCGGTGAATATCTGATCCATTAAAAAAGTCGAGTAGAAAATAAAATCTACTATCTTTTAGGTTTTAAAGGTTTTTCATCATTTTATTTTATATTTGAGACTCGACTTTAATAAATATTCACATCATCGAATCACTTACACTTTTCGGCGAGGATATTCTTTAGTATCGCGACCACAATTATTCATGCACTACGGGCGAGAATATTTGTGTATTCATTAATAGTCATGATCGTACCAACAATTTGTCCATCGATACACTCTGACCCTTTGAGGATTTTATCACATCATTTGTAACATTACGGTCGTGATTACAAGAATAGTCTACAGTCGTAATCATACCAAGTCCATCCATGCCTTCTGAATACGAGATGACTTTCAAAAAATATAAACATGAGGATGATGACAATGATATAAGAATTGATAAAACAAGTTCAAAATTATTTTATCCGGGAATTATTAACGTCAAATTATCGACATAATCTTTGTTTTGTAGAGTAAAATTCAAGAATGATCGGAAGAATATTTCCATGAAAAGATCTTTGGATGAAAGCATGAATATCGAGGATATTCTACTAATTTCATGGAGTATAGAAGTCGAAGTTTTAACTTATTTGGGTATAATAAAGAATGGAATAACAAAAGAAATCACCGTAAATGCGATAGGCCTTGCACGAGACGAGTTATTCAGCGAGAATAATAAATAACGGAACGGGGGGTGAAATTCACTGCAAGCGAGGATGTTCAACGAGAATAATAAAGATGGAACCGGATCCGGTGTAAAACACTTGCGAGATAGGATATTCAGAGAAGAATAATAAAAAAGCGGAACCGGTCGGTGTAAAACACCTGAGACGAGGATGTTCAAGCGAGAATAATAAAAAGGCGGAACCGGTTAGGTGTAAAAACCACAGACGAGGATGTTCAGCGAGAATAATAATAAAAAAGCGGAACCGGTCGGTGTAAAAACACTGACGAGGATGTTTCAGCGAGAATAATAGAAGAATGTCACCAAGTATAGGGTAAACCACTTATCGAGGTTATTCAGCGAGAATAATAAGCGATGGAATAACAAGTTCTCTTCATGAATAAGAAAGAATAACACCCTTACATTTGGTAGGAGATTGAATCTGCTGGCGGTGTAGTAACAAAATACTCTTCTTCTTTCTCTCTTATTCTCTCTATACTTTCTCTCTCTATAAGCTTGAATGAATTAAGTGAAAAATAATGAAGCCCTAGGCCTCTATTTATAGAAGATTTCTAGCTTAGCTTTTTTCTTAGTGTGAAAAGTGAGTGGCTTGGCATTTGGTTTGGCCTTTGTAATGTGAAGCGACAAGTGGTTCGGCCTTTGTAATGTGAAGCGACAAGTGGTTCGGCGTCTGGTAAAGGTAATTACTATTAGCGAAGGTAAATACTATTGTGAAGGTAAATACTATTGTGAAGGTAAATACTATTACTTGAAGGTAATTACTTATTGAAGGTAAATACTATTCCTGAAGGTAATTACTATTGGTGAAGGTAATTCTTATTGTGAAGGTAAACTACTAGGTAATTACTATTGTGAAGGTAATTACTATTGTGAAGGTAAATTACTATTTGAAGGTAATTACTATTGTGAAGGTAAATCTTATTGTGAAGAGACTCTTAGATGATGACATATAGGCCCCCATAAAATAATCAAACTTACCACAAATCATTTTTTTTTCATGACACATATTTAATCTTTCAACAATTATTAATCATTTTATAACTTGTCGTCTCAATTATTGATTTAATCTTATAACATATTATCTGAGATGATCTTGTGACAATAATTGAATCGATAATATAAGAGATATGATCGTGATTCTTTGTAGTGATAATTGAGCATAGGTGAGTGACTTCTCACGTAAGCATCGATAATCAATCTGTAGTGTCTTCTTATGCGACCACAGCGTATTCTTGTACTTTTACCATAGGGTAGTTCAGCGGTTTTAACGGTAACACCTCGTAGTTATTTTTATAAAATATTTTTGTCGTTTTCTCGATCAAATGATAATTACATTGTGGGGTCCTGATGATTGAGCCGTTATGCGAATATTCCTAACAAAAGAATATTCCCAGGCCAAACGAATATTTTATAACAACTTGCATACTTTTGCAAAATTTATAAATATTACCCTTATTTATAACATTATATCAAATTTATTCCATAATATTCAAAAATAATATTTATAGAAAAATTCATCTTTATTTATAAAAATTTTGGGGTCTTCTGACCTCCCGCTTCTTATGAAATTTAGCCCTCGAAATTAGAAGTGCGATACTGGTATGTCGAAGAGGTAAGGATACCTTGATTTCATTTGATTCTAACTCCCAGTCGTTTCCTCGACATCGTGGTTCCTCCACAAAACTTTGACTTGAGGTATAACCTTGGGCGTAGAATATGTTCCTTCTTATCAAAATTTGAGCAGGGAACCTCTTAAATACGTCAAATCTTCCATTATTTAAATGGGTTCTAACTTCGATAATATGGTTCGGGTCTTTCACATATTTACGTAACATAGATATATGAAAAGCGTTATGAACACGAGACGTATTTGGCGGTAAAAGCGAGTCTATAGGCCCGATTCCTACTCGATCGAGGATTAAAAATGGGCCAGATGAATCGAGGTTAAGTTTTCCTCTCTTTCCAAATCTTGTAACTCCTTTCCATGGAGCGACTCTTAACAACACATGATCTCTATATCGAATTCCCGTCCTTTCGATGAAGATCGGCATAACTCTTTTATCGATTTTGTGAGGTTTTTATCGTTGTCGGATCGTTTGAATCTTTTAAAAGTAGTCATACGTACCAACTCGGTCCCAACAACGTTGCTTCACCCACCTCGTCCCGGCATCTTTGGAGAAGCGACACTTTCTTCCATCTGGCGCTTGAATGGAGCCGTGCGATACTAACGATAAGCTTTGTTGTTGTAGGAAAACTCCACGATGGTAAGAACTTGTCTGACTCCCTTGAAATCAAGGACCACGAGTCTTAATAGATCTTGAGAGTTTGAATAGTCTCTCAGATTGTCCGTAAAATGCGAGGATGATATCTTGAAACTAAATCGTGAAATCTGTGCCCCATAGCTTTTTGCAAACTAACCCAAAATCGTGAAGTGAATCTTGGGTCTCGATCGGAAACTATGGATCTGGCATACCATGCGATCTTACAATCTCGTTTATATACATCTGAGCAAGGCGTTCAAGTGTATAAGTTTCTCGTATCGGTAAGAAATGAAGCGGACTTGGTCGATCTATCAACAATGACCCAAATCGCATCGATGCCTTGAGAAACCTTAGGAAGGCCGTGCTTGAAATCCATGGTAATGTGCTCCACTTCCATTACGGAATTTCAAGTGGTTGCTGATGGACCTTTTGGTACTTGATGCTCGCTTTAACTTCGTTGACAAGTTAGACACCTTGAGATAAGCAGCGCTATCTCTCTCTTCGTATTGCTCCACCAAAATGTATGGCGAATATCATGATACATTTGGTACTCCCGAGATGGATTGCAAATGGTGTGTTGTGTGCCTCCATCATGATATTATACTTTAAATCGGTCGTTAGGAACCTGAAAGTGCGGAGTTGACTCGAAGTATTCCTTCTTCATCGATTCTTGCTTACGGCGTAGCACCTTCTTGCACTTTCTTCCTCATCGCATCGACTCAGTGCGTAGCTTGGCGACTTTAACTTTATCGATTAAAGTCGGTTCTCTTTCGTATACTCGCTATCATCACATGCGTCCACAGGTCTTTAATTCTATCTCCATCCTTTGCAAGTCACACAAAATGGGCCTTTGCGTTGACAATATATCGCTTTTCGTACTTGCGTATGATTTTCTACTTTCGATCGTCGGCTACCACGTTAAACTTTTCGAGGATGGTATTGGATGGTATGATCATAATCTTTCAGCAGAGTTCAAGCCAGCGTCGTTGTCGCGTGTTGAGTTCCTTTTGAGTGAAGAAATATTTGAGGCTTTTATGATCAAGTAAAGATCTCCACTTTCTCCCCATACAAGTAATGCCTCCAAATTTTAAGTCTGAAGACAACATTTTATGACTGACTCTAGATCATGAGTAGGATAATTCCTCTCATATTCTTTGAGTTGTCGCATGGCATAAACTATAACTTTTCCATGTTGCATGAGAACACATCGACCCTTTGCGAGAAGCATCCTTTGTAGATGACAAATCCCTCAAGGCGGATGGTATTGTCGAGCAGTCTTTGAAATAAGTCTCCTCTTGAGTTCTTGAAAACTCTTCTCACATTCTTCGCTCAATAGAACTTTGTATCTTTCAAAGTCAATTTGAGTCGATGGAATAGCGATTCGAGAAAATCCTTCCACGAATCTCAGATAATAACCGATTAAGCAAGAAAGCTCGTGCTTGGTCTTTGATTTAGGTTGTTCCCGACTTTGAATAGCTTGATCTTTCTTTGGGTCAGCGGATATTCCATGACTTGATACCACGTGCCCAAGGAATGCTACTTCTTGACGAACTCGCATTTCTTGACTTGGCATAAAGCTTATATTCACGAAGCTTTTGGAGTGTCGACCTCAAGTGTTGCTCATGATCTTCACGGCTTTTGGAATAAATAAGGATGTCATCGATAAAGGCGACCACAAAGTGATCTAAATATTCCTTGAATACTCGGTTCATCATATCCATGAAGGCGGCGGGGCATTAGTCGATCGAAAGGACATGGACTAGGAATTCATAATGCCGTCTGGGGAGTTACGGCCGTCTTTGGAATGTCGGTGGTTACTAATCTTGATTGGTGATATCGGAGCGAAGATCGATCTTTGAAAAGAATTTGGCTCCTTTGTTGGTCGAAGCAGGTCATCGATCGTGGCGATGGATACTATTTTTGATGGTGACGTGATTGACTCCAGATAATCAATCTGAAATCGCATACTCCCATCTTTCTTCTTCACGAATAGAGCAGGAGCACCCCGAGGAGAAGTACTAGGGCGAATAAAGCCGATGTCTAACAATTCCTGCGGTTGGGTCTTTAACTCACGAAGTTGATAGGAGCCATTCGATATGGGGCTTTGGAAATAGGTTTTGTCTAGGGTTGAAAGTCGATACAAAATTGATTTTCGCTCGGGGTAGGCGGGGAAGTTTTGGGGAATCGTCGGAAATTTATTAACAATAGGAATATCGTTTAAAAGCGGCGTATTTTATTTAAATCGTGACATGAGCTAAGAAAGCTTGACATCAGTTTTTCGATAAGCGAATAGCTTTATGGCTTGAGATGGTAGTGATTGATTTTAATGGTTTGGTCGTTTGAATTAGCATAATAGGTTGATTAGGAATATGAAAGCTATGACACTTACGAAAACAATCAATTTTTGCATGATAAGTAGTTAACGATCGATCCCTAGAATCACGTCGAATCTGAGTATTTTTAATGAAATAAGATCGACGGGTAATGTGAAGTGCAGATTTGAACCAAACAAGACTTATAAGCGGTGGATGTAATGAAGGTTTCTCCCAGCGGAGTTTCCACGAGATAAGTCGAAGTCTAATTTCTCGGTCGAATTTAATCGATGGCGCAAGTAGGAGAAATAAAAGAATGGGTAAGCCGGTATCAAATAAAGTATAGACTTCATTAGAGTTTATGATAAGCTTACGTGATGACCTCATTCAGTTCCTTGCTCTTTGGGAGGTCTGACAAATGCTCTCCCTTGCCTTCTCTGGTTTTGAATTTTACAGGATGGCCTTTGGTGCCTCCATCCTATTGAATTTGTCTTGATGGCAAAATCGAGCTAAGTGACCTTCTCTTCCACAATTATAACATGCTTTTGAATGGCATGGCCTTGATTTTGGTGATGTGTCCCTCTCCTCGCATTTGAAGCATATGATAGGTGGTCTTTCTCCTTCCTTAACAATGGGTCTTTGGTCTTGGCGTCTTTCCATCATTGTTGAATCTCCTTTTCTTGAAATGTCCATTCTTATTGTTTTGGTACGATTACCATAAAGTGGTTACCATATCTGGCACATTGATTCCCTCGCGCTTGTTGTCAGCCTCGATGACTATTCTACCATTTGGTATTATAATTTTTTTAATTTGCTCTCTCTTTTAGTTGCGTTGACTCATTATCGCGCTCCACTAAGCGAGCCTATTTACAACATCGAATACAAACCACGGTTTATGAGAAATAAGATGTTGGCGTATCTCCGACTTGAACCTCTTAAAAACATTAGCGCCATTCTCTCTTCATTATCCACGAGTGGGAATATGGATAGTGATAACTCATAAATTTTGCCTCGTGTTGCGACACGGTCGTATTGTTTTGTTCGACTTGATAAACTCCACCTCCGCCGTATGGCGAATACTTTCGGGAAAGTATTTGTCGTTGAAACGACTCTGGAACTTCTCCCGAAGATATCTTGATGCAATTTGGTTGAGTCGTTTCTGGAATTCCCCGATAATCCGCCTCTCGCGCATGACGTAAAAGCGTGAAAGGAACCTTTTGCTCCTCGGAGCATCGAGACATCAAATATCTTGGTGTCTGCTTTATCCGTGCTTAGCGAAGTGGTTTGGCTCTCCCTTAAACTCGGTGGTCGGCTCCTTAAATTGTTTAGCGGTGTGCTTGAGAGAGTTTTCAGTGTTTCCACCTACGTTTTGGGCGAAGTCGGCTCTGCTTTCTTTGTTGCATAAATTGCATAAAGCCCTCGAACATTTGATCGTTTCATCATTTTAGTCGGTGTTGTTGTTTGCGTGAGGATTTGTCGCCTTCACGATGCACATTATCACGATTATTGATATGTGGTGAATCAGCGATGCGCTGCGCTCCATTCTTTATTCTCAACATTCTCGGATGTCATTTTGAATCTTGCCACAAAACAAAGGTTAATTGACGTGTAACAAATTATCCTATCTTACGATGACCGATAAAATATCACGTAAACTTAGGTAGGTAAATACTAGCGAAGGTATTCCCGTCTCTCCCTCTAGTACTATTCTCACATCTTAGCGAGGATCGTATCCTAGCTACGATACCAGTTGTGGCGCCCCAAAATTAGGTATACATCACCCGTCTTGGGTGCGACACTTACGTAGTGCGAAATTTAAAATCAACTTATTAACATAAGCATGTAGGTATGCAATCGACATAAGCGTGAGTTTAAATACAAATATAAATCTACTAGATATTATACAAACTCAAAAAAAAGTCCTCATTCTGATTATTATCACCTTTATTTTACGAGAATAGTGAGGACTACTAATCTTATCTTGAGGACCATCACTTTCGTTTCCCAGGCTCGTCCCGGCTATATTATCATTTCACGAAGAAACGGTGAAAGAAAGGGTGAGCTCAACTAGCCCGGTAAGAAATATTATGACTAAGATAATGCGAGAATAAATTATCAATAGTCTTGATAATATTAAGCGATAAAATCTGATAAACTGACCGGTTTAAGCTGCGGTGAGAATATCTGATCCATTAAAAAAAATCGAGTAGAAAATAAAATCTACTATCTTTTAGGTTTTAAAGGTTTTCATCAACTTTGTTTATATATTTGAGACTCGACTTTAATAAATATTCACATCATCGAATCACCCACACTTTTCTGACGAGGATATTCTTTAGTATCGCGACCACGATTATTCATACACTACGGGCGAGAATATTTGTGTATTCATTATAAGTCATGATCGTACCAACATTTGTCCATCGATACCTTCTGACCCTTTGAGGATTTTTATCACATCATTTGTAACATTACGGTCGTGATTACTGCAAGAATAGTCTACAGTCGTAATCATACCAGAGTCCATCCATGCTTCTGGGCCACGGATGACTTTCAAAAAATATAAACATGAGGATGATGACAATGATATAAGAATTGATAAAACAAGTTCAAAAATTATTTTATCCGAGGAATTATTAACGTCAATTATCGACATAATCTTGTTTTGTAGAGTAAAATTCAAGAATGATCGGAAGAATATTTCCATGAAAAGATCTTTGGATGAAAGCATGAATATCGAGGATATTCCACTAATTTCATGGAGTATAGAAGTCGAAAGTTTTAACTTATTTGGGTATAATAAAGAATGGAATAACAAAAGAAATCACCGTAAATGCGATGAGGCCGCGCAGACGAGTTATTCAGCGAGAATAATAAATAACGGAACGGGTCGGGTGAAATTCTGCGCAAGCGAGGATGTTCAATGAAGAATAATAAAGATGGAACCCGGATCGGTGTAAAAAACTGCGAGATAGGATATTCAGCGAGAATAATAAAAAGCGGAACCGGTCGGTGTAAAACACTGAGCGAGGATGTTCAGCGAATAATAAAAAAGCGGAACCGGTGGGTGTAAAACACCAGAGCGAGGATGTTCAGCGAGAATAATAATAAAAAGCGGAACCGGTCGGTGTAAAAACTGACGAGGATGTTCAGCGAGAATAATAGAAGAATGTCACCAAGTATAGGGTAAACCACTTATCTGAGGTTATTCAGCGAGAATAATAAGCGATGGAATAACAACGAGTTCTCTTCGTGAATAAGAAAGAATAACACCCTTACATTTGGTAGGAGATTGAATCTTTATGCGGTGTAGTAACAAAATACTCTTCTTCTTTTCTCTTATTCTCTCTATACTTTCTCTCTCTATAAGCTTGAATGAATTAAGTGAAAAATAATGAAGCCCTAGGCCTCTATTTATAGAAGATTTCTAGCTTAGCTTTTCTTGAGTGTGAAAAGCGAGTGGCTTATTTGGTGGTTTGGCCTTTGTAATGTGAAGCGAAAAGTGGTTCGGCGCTTTGTAATGTGAAGCGACAAGTGGTTCGGCGTTTGGTAAAGGTAATTACTATTAGCGAAGGTAAATACTATTTGTGAAGGTAAATACTATTCCTGAAGGTAATTCTTATTGTGAAAGGTAATTCTTATTATTGAAGGTAATTATTATTAAAGGTAATTACTATTTGAAGGGTAATTACTATTTTGTGAAGGTAAATACTATTATGTGAAGGTAAATACTATTGCGAAGGTAATTACTATTGTGAAGGTAAATTACTATTTGAAGGTAAATTCTTATTGTGAAGAGACTCTTAGATGATGACATATGAGGCCCCCGTAAAATAATCAAACTTACCACAAATCATTTTTTTTCATTGACACGTATTTAATCTTTCAACAATTATTAATCATTTATAACTTGTCGTCTCGATTATTGATTTAATCTTATAACATATTATCGGATGATCTTTGTGACAATAATTGAATCGATAATATAAGAGATATGATCACGGCAATTCTTGTAGTGATAATTGAGCGTAGGTGAGTGACTTCTCACGTAAGCATCGATAATCAATCTGAGTGTCTTCTTATCACGATTCTGGCGTATTCTTGTACTTTTACCATAGGGTAGTTCAGCGGTTTTAACGGTAACACCTCGTAGTTATTTTTATAAAATATTTTTTGTCGTTTTCTCGATCAAATGCAATGAATTACATTGTGGGGTCCACTGATGATTGAGCCGTTATGCGAATATTCACTAACAAAAGAATATTCCCAGAGACCAAACGAATATTTTATAACAACTTGCTTACTACTTTGCAAAATTTATAAATATTACCTATTTATAACATTATATCAAATTTATTCCATAATATTCAAAAATAATATTTATAGAAAAATTCATCTTTATTTATAAAGTGAAGGTAAATACTATTGCAGTAGTGATTAGGTGTGAAATTACTATGACGAAGGTAAATACTATTAATGAAAGAGACTCTTAGATGATGACATATGAGCCCCCATAAAATAATCAAACTTACCACAAATCATTTTTTTTTCATCGACACATATTTAATCTTTCAACAATTATTAATCATTTTTATAACTTGTCGTCTCGATTATTGATTTAATCTTTATAACATATTATACGGATGATCTTTGTGACAATAATTGAATCGATAATATAAGAGATATGATCGGCCAATTCTTTATGTGATAATTGAAGCATAGGTGAGTGACTTCTCGCGTAAGCATCGATAATCAATCTGAGTGTCTTCTTATACGACCTGGCGTATTCTTGTACTTTTACCATAGGGTAGTTCAGCAGGTTTAACGGTAAACACCTCGTAGTTATTTTTATAAAATATTTTTTGTCGTTTTCTCGATCAAATGATAATTACATTAATGGGGTCCACTGATGATTGAGCCGTTTATGCGAATATTCCCTAACAAAAGAATATTCCCTGAGCCAAACGAATATTTTATAACAACTTGCATACTTTGCAAAATTTATAAATATTACCCCTGATTTATAACATTATATCAAATTTATTCCATAATATTCAAAAATAATATTTATAGAAAAATTCATCTTTATTTATAAAAGTTGGGGTCTTCTGACCTCCCTTCTTATGAAATTTAGCCCTCGAAATTAGAAGTGCGATACACGGTATGTCGAAGAGGTAAGGATACCTTGATTTCATTTGATTCTAACTCCCAGTCATTTCCTCGACATCGTGGTTCCTCCATGAAAACTTTGACTTGAGGTATAACCTTGGGCGTAGAATATGTTCCTTCTTATCAAAATTTGAGCAGGAACCTCTTAATACGTCAAATCTTCCGCTATTTAAATCCGGTTCTAACTTCGATAATATGGTTCGGGTCTTTCACATATTACGTAACATAGATATGTGAAAAGCGTTATGAACACGAGGACGTATTTGGCGGAAAGCGAGTCTATAGGCCGCGGTTCCTACTCGATCGAGGATTAAAAATGGGATAGATGAATCGAGGGTTAAGTTTTCCTCTCTTTCCAAATCTTGTAACTCCTTTCCATGGAGCGACTCTTAACAACACATGATCTCTATATCGAATTCCCGTCCTTTCGATGAAGATCGGCATAACTCTTTTATCGATTTTGTGAGGTTTTTATCGTTGTCGGATCGTTTGAATCTTTTTAGTAGTCATACGTACCAACTCGGTCCCAACAAGCGTTGCTTCACCCACCTCATCCGGCATCTTTGGAAGCGACACTTTCTTCCATCTGGCAGCTTGAATGGAGCCATGCGATACTTGCGATAAGCTGTTGTTGTAGGAAAACTCCACGATGGTAAGAACTTGTCCCGACTCCTTGAAATCAAGGACCACGAGTCTTAATAGATCTTGAGAGTTTGAATAGTCCTCTCCATTGTCCGTAAAATGCGAGGATGATATCTTAGAAAGCTAAATCGTGAAAGTCTGTGCCCATAGCTTTTGCAAACTAACCCAAAATCGTGAAGTGAATCTTGGGTCTCGATCGGAAACTATGGATCTGGCATACCATGCGATCTTACAATCTCGTTTATATACATCTGAGCAAGGCGTTCAAGTGTATAAGTTTCTCGTATCGGTAAGAAATGAAGCGGACTTGGTCGATCTATCAACAATGACCCAAATCGCATCGATGCCTTGAGAAACCTTAGGAAGGCCGTGCTTGAAATCCATGGTAATGTGCTCCCACTTCCATTACGGAATTTCAAGTGGTTGCTGATGGACCTTTTGGTACTTGATGCTCGCTTTAACTTCGTTGACAAGTTAGACACCTTGAGATAAGCGGCGCTATCTCTCTCTTCGTATTGCTCCACCAAAATGTATGGCGAATATCATGATACATTTTGGTACTCCGAGATGGATTGCAAATGGTGTGTTTGTGCGCCTCCATCATGATATTATACTTTAAATCGGTCGTTAGGAACCACAAAGTGCAGAGTTGACTCGAAGTATTCCTTCTTCATCGATTCTTGCTTGGCGTAGCACCTTCTTGCACTTTCTTCCTCATCACGCATCGGCTCAGTGCGTAGCTTGGCGACTTTAACTTTATCGATTAAAAAGTCGGTTCTTTCGTATACTCATTTATCATCACATCGTCCACAGAGTCTTTAATTCTATCTCCATCCTTTGCAAGTCACACAAAATGGGCTTTGCGTTGACAATATCGCTTTTCGTGCTTGCGTATGATTTTCTACTCGATCGTCGGCTACCCGTTCGCTTTTCGAGGATGGTATTGGATGGTATGATCATAATCTTTCAGCAGATTCAAGCCAGCGTCGTTGTCGCGTGTTGAGTTCCTTTTGAGTGAAGAAATATTTGAGGCTTTTATGATCGTAAAGATCTCCACTTTCTCCCCATCTACAAGTAATGCCTCCAAATTTTAAGTGCAAAGACAACATTTGGTATGACTCTAGATCATGAGTAGGATAATTCCTCTCATATTCTTTGAGTTGTCATGAGGCATAGGCTATAACTTTTCCATGTTGCATGAGAACACATCGACCCTTTGCGAAGCATCAACTTGTAGATGACAAATCCCTCAAGGCGGATGGTATTGTCGAGCAGTCTTTGAAATAAGTCTCCTCTTGAGTTCTTGAAAACTCTTCTCACATTCTTCGCTCAATAGAACTTTGTATCTTTTAAAGTCAATTTGAGTCGATGGAATAGCGATTAGAGAAAATCCTTCCACGAATCTCAGATAATAACCCATTAAGCAAGAAAGCTCGTACTTGATCTTTGATTTAGGTTGTTCCCGACTTTGAATAGCTTGATCTTTCTTTGGGTCAGCGGATATTCCATGACTTGATACCACGTGCCCGAGGAATGCTACTTCTTGACGAACTCGCATTTCTTGACTTGGCATAAAGCTTATATTCACGAAGCTTTTGGAGTGTCGACCTCAAGTGTTGCTCATGATCTTCACGGCTTTTGGAATAAATAAGGATGTCATCGATAAAGGCGACCACAAAGTGATCTAAATATTCCTTGAATACTCGGTTCATCATATCCGTGAAAGGCGGCGGCGGGAGCATTAGTCGATCGAAAAGGACATGACTAGGAATTCATAATGCCGTCTAGGGTTACGGCCGTCTTTGGAATGTCGTGTGGTTCTAATCTTGATTGGTGATATCGGGCGAAGATCGATCTTTGAAAAGAATTTGGCTCCTTACGGTTGGTCGAAACAGGTCATCGATCGTGGCGATGGATACTATTTTGATGGTGACATGATTGACTCCAGATAATCAATCTGAAATCGCATACTCCCATCTTTCTTCTTCACGAATAGAGCAGGAGCACCCCGAGGAGAAGTACTAGGGCGAATAAAGCCGATGTCTAACAATTCTGCGGTTGGGTCTTTAACTCACGAAGTTGATAGGAGCCATTCGATATGGGGCTTTGGAAATAGGTTTTGTCTAGGGTTCAAAGTCGATACAAAATTGATTTCACGCTACAGGGGTAGGCGGGGAAGTTCTTGAGAATCGTCGGAAATTTATTAACAATAGGAATATCGTTTAAAAGCGGCGTATTTTATTTAAATCGTGACATGAGCTAAGAAAGCTTGACATCAGTTTTTGATAAGCGAATAGCTTTATGGCTTGAGATGGTAGTGATTGATTTTAATGGTTTGGTCGTTTGAATTCGCATAATAGGTTGATTAGGAATATGAAAGCTAATGACCTTACGAAAACAATCAATTTTTGCATGATAAGTAGTTAACGATCGATCCACAGAATCACGTCGAATGCAAGTATTTTTAATGAAATAAGATCGACGAGGTAATGTGAAGTGCAGATTTGAACCAAACAAGACTTATAAGCGATTGGATGTAATGAAGGTTTCTCCCAGCGGAGTTTCCACGAGATAAGTCGAAGTCTAATTTCTCGGTCGGAATTTAATCGATGGCCAAGTAGGAGAAATAAAGAATGGGTAGAAGCAAAGGTATCAAATAAAGTATAGACTTCATTAGAGTTTATGATAAGCTTACGTGATGACCTCATTCAGTTCCTTGCTCTTTGGGAGGTCTGACAAATGCTCTCCCTTGCCTTCTAGGTTTTGAATTTTACGGGATGGCCTTTGGTGCCTCCATCCTATTGAATTTGTCTTGATGCTTGAAAAATCGAGCTAAGTGACCTTCTCTTCCACAATTATAACATGCTTTGGATGGCGTGGCCTTGGTTTGGGGTGATGTGTCCCTCTCCTCGCATTTGAAGCATATGATAGGTGGTCTTTCTCCTTCCTTAACAATGGGTCTTTGGTCTTTGGCGTCTTTCCATCATTGTTGAATCTCCTTTTCTTGAAATGTCCATTCTTATTGTTTTTGTACGATTACCTGCAAAGTGGTTACCGTATCTCGGCTTTGTTGATTCCCTCACGCTTGTTGTCATAGCTTCGATGACTACTCTCATTTGGTATTATAATTTTCTTAAATTTTGCTCTCTCTTTTAGTTGCGTTGACTCGTTATCGCGCTCCCTTAATGAGCCTATTTACAACATCGAATCTGAAACCACGGTTTATGAGAAATAAGATGTTGGCGTATCTCGACTTGAACCTCTTAAAAACATTAGCGCCATTCTCTCTTCATTATCCACGAGTGGGAATATGCTTAGTGATAACTCGAAATTTTGCCTCGTATTGCGACACGGTCGTATTGTTTTGTTCGACTTGATAAACTCCACTCCGCCGTATGGCGAATACTTTCGGGAAAGTATTTGTCGTTGAACGACTCTGGAACTTCTCCCGAAGATATCTTGATGCAATTTGGTTGAGTCGTTTCTACGATTCCACCGATGTCCGCTCTCAAAAGCATGACATAAAAGCGGCAAAGGAACCTTTTGCTCCTCGGAGCATCCCGAGACATCAAATATCTTGGTGTCTGCTTTATCCGTGCTTAGCGAAGTGGTTTTGGCTCTCCCTTAAACTCCGGTGGTCGGCTCCTTAAATTGTTTAGCGGTGACCTTGAGAGTTTCAAGTGTTTCCACCTACGTTTTGGGCGAAGTCGCTCTGCTTTCTTTGTTGCATAAATTGCATAAAGCCTCACGAACATTTGATCGTTCATCATTTTAGTCGGTGTTGTTGTTTGCGTGAGGATTATCGCCTTCACGATGCACATTATCACGATTATTGATATGTGGTGAATCAGCGATCGCTGCGCTCCATTCTTATTCTCAACATTCTCGGATGTCATTTTTGAATCTTGCCCACAAAACAAAGGTTAATTGACGTATAACAAATTATCCTATCTTGATTGACCGATAAAATATCCACGTAAACTTAGGTAGGTTAAATACTAGCGAAGGTATTCCCCGTCTCTCCCCTCTAGTACTATTCTCACATCTTGGCGAGGATCGTATCCTAGCTACGATCTGTTGTGGCGCCCCAAAATTAGGTATACATCACCCGTCTTGGGTGAAACACTTACGTAGTCTGAAATTTAAATCTGACTTATTAACATAAGCGTAGGTATGCAATCGACATAAGCGTGAGTTTAAATACAAATATAAATCTACTAGATATTATACAAACTCGAACAAAAAGTCCTCATTCTGATTATTATCACACTATTTCACGAAGAATAGTGAGGACTACTAATCTTATCTTGAGGACCATCACTTTCGTTTCCCAGGCTCGTCCCGGCTATATTATCATTTCTGAAGAAAACGGTGAAAGAAAGGGTGAGCTCAACTAGCCCGATGAAATATTATGACTAAGATAATGCGAGAATAAATTATCAATAGTCTTGATAATATTAAGCGATAAAATCTGATGAAACAACCGGTTTAAGCTGCGGCGGAATATCTGATCCATTAAAAAGTGAGTAGAAAATAAAATCTACTATCTTTTAGGTTTTAAAGGTTTTTTCATCTTTGTTATATTTGAGACTCGACTTTTAATAAATATTCCACATCATCGAATCACTTACCTACGCTTACGGACGAGGATATTCTTTAGTATCGCGACCACGATTATTCATGCCACTACGGGCGAGAATATTTGTGTATTCATTAATAAGTCGTGATCGTGCCAACAATTTGTCCATCGATACACTCTGACCCTTTGAGATTTTTATCACATCATTTGTAACATTACGGTAATGATTACAGAATAGTCTCTGGTCGTAATCATACCAAGTCCATACATGCACTTCTGAGACCCACGAGATGACTTTAAAAAAAATATAAACATGAGGATGATGACAATGATATAAGAATTGATAAAACAAGTTCAAAATTATTTTATCCGGGAATTATTAACGTCAAATTATCGACATAATCTTTGTTTTGTAGAGTAAAATTCAAGAATGATCGGAAGAATATTTCCATGAAAAGATCTTTGGATGAAAGCATGAATATCGAGGATATTCCACTAATTTCATGGAGTATAGAAGTCGAAAGTTTTAACTTATTTGGGTATAATAAAGAATGGAATAACAAAAGAAATCACCGTAAATGCGATAGGCCGCGCAGACGAGGTTATTCAGCGAAGAATAATAAATAACGGAACGGTCGGTGAAATTCTGCAAGAGCGGGATGTTCAACGAGAATAATAAAGATGGAACCGGATCCGGTAAAAAACTTGCGAGATAGGATATTCAGCGAGAATAATAAAAAGCGGAACGGTCGATTGTAAAAACACCGAGCGAGGATGTTCAGCGAGAATAATAAAAAAGCGGAACCGGTGGGTGTAAAACACCGAGCAGGAACACGAATAATAATAAAAGACGAGGATGTTCGAGGAGAAGAATAATAAAAAGGCGGAACCGGTGGGTGTAAAAAACTGAGACGAGGATGTTCAGCGAGAATAATAGAAGAATGTCACCAAGTATAGGGTAAACCGCTTATCTGAGGTTATTCCAGCGAGAATAATAAGCGATGGAATAACAAGCAGTTCTCTTCATGAATAAGAAAGAATAACACCCTTACATTTGGTAGGAGATTGAATCTTTGCTGGCGATGTAGTAGTAAAAATACTCTCTTTCTCTCTCTCTTATTCTCTCTATACTTTTCTCTCTCTATAAGCTTGAATGAATTAAGTGAAAATAATGAAGCCCCTAGGCCTCTATTTATAGAAGATTTCTAGCTTAGCTTTTCTTAGAGTGTGAAAAGCGAGTGGCTTGACGTTTAATGATGTGTGAAAAGAAAAGTGGTTTGGCCTTTTGTAATGTGAAGCAACAAGTGGTTCGGCTTTGTAATGTGAAGCGACAAGTGGTTCGACGTACGGTAAAGGTAATTACTATTAGCGAAGGTAAATTTGTGAAGGTAAATACTATTCACAAGGGTAATTCTTATTGCGAAGGTAATTCTTATTGATGAAGGTAAATACTACTGAAGGTAATTACTATTTGTGAAGGTAATTACTATTGTGAAGGTAAATACTATTGTGAAGGTAATTACTATTGTGAAGGTAATTACTATTGTGAAGGTAAATACTATTGTGAAGAGACTCTTAGATGATGACATATAGGCCCCCATAAAATAATCAAACTTACCACAAATCATTTTTTTTTCATCGACACATATTTAATCTTTCGACAATTATTAATCATTTATAACTTGTCGTCTCGATTATTGATTTAATCTTTATAACATATTATCTGGATGATCTTGTGTGATAATTGAATCGATAATATAAGAGATATGATCGCAATTCTTGTAGTGATAATTGAGCATAGGTGAGTGACTTCTCGCGTAAGCATCGATAATCAATCTGAGTGTCTTCTTATGCGATTACAGCGTATTCTTTGTACTTTTACCATAGGGTAGTTCAGCGGTTTTAACGGTAACACCTCGTAGATTATTTTTATAAAATATTTTTGTCGTTTTCTCGATCAAGCAATAATTACATTGTGGGGTCCACCTGATGATTGAGCCGTTATACGAATATTCCTAACAAAAGAATATTCCCAGGCAAAGCGAATATTTTATAACAACTTGCATACTTTGCAAAATTTATAAATATTACCCACTACTATAACATTATATCAAATTTATTCCATAATATTATTTTATAAAAAAAATAATATTTATAGAAAAATTCATCTTTATTTATAAAAATTGGGGTCTTTCGAAAATTATTTTATCGAGGAATTAATGCGTCAAATTATCGACAAGATCTTTGAAAATTTTGTAGAGTAAAATTCAAGATTGATCGGGAAGAATATTTCCAGTGAAAGATCTTTGGATGAAAGCTTTGAATATCATAGAATATTCTATTAATTAACTCAAATTGGTTGGAGTATAGAAGTCGAAGTTTTAACTTGTGGTATAATAAAGAATGGAATAGTAAAGAAAATCACCATGCATGCGGTACTTCGCATAGAGCGAGGTTATTCAACGAGAGAATAATAATAACGGTCGGTCGATTGAAATTCGCTTAAGCGAGGATGATCAACGAGAATAATAAATCTTTGAATAATAATAAGCAATGGAACCGAATTAAATTGTAAAACGCATGAAGGGATATTCAGCGAGAATAATAAATGCGTAATAATAAACAATGGAACCGGTCGGTGTAAAACATAATTGTGAGACGAGGATATTCAATGAGAATAATAAAGAATGGAATAACGAAGAAGATATCTTGAAGTATAGGGGATTAAAGCGTTATCTGAGTTATTCAATGAGAATAAATAAGAATGGAATAATATAAAGGATTTCACCAAGTATAATTGTATGCAGCGTATACAAGTTATGTATAGTGTAAGACCACGAAATTTTTTTTAAATAAAAAGGAATTTCCTTTATTTATTATTTTGAAATAGTAAGGGTTGATTTGATTAATGTGGATAGTTAAGGGTTAAATCATAAATATTTCAAAATAAGCGAAGTGGTTATAAAATATTCATTGTTGTCGGGGAATATTAGTTTGGTCGTGGAATATTAAATGCTTTGTCGGGGAATATTAAATGCGACGGTATGACCTTTGTGTGGGCCCATGCTTGAAGCGATTGGATGAAGAAAGCGCAAATATAAGTTGTTTTTAAATAACGGCGTAGTTATTACAGATTATCTTTGTTGGAATACCGGTGGTTAAAAAACACATTGTCTGGCGTTGTTGAGCGGTATTGCGGTATTGCACCAATTATTGATTCTTTACGTGAAAGCCTTTACTCGATAATGGTTACGATAATTCTTTATTCAATATTTTATTGAGTTAATAATTCTTTGCGTTGATATTTTATATTCTTTGTTGTTTGATAATTGTCATTACGGTATTTTTCATTATCGAAGCAATAATTCATATTATCTGAATAATATTATTAGATAACATTATTAGCGATGTCTAGAAAGTTACATACAGGAGAGGTTTGGTCACTAATTGCTTGCGATAAGAAGAAATTCTTATTGGAAGCCCCTGCTCTCAGGAAGCTGCACTGGTTGTCGATATTGTGATTACATAATATTATTTGTGAATAATTAATTATTGATTTATATGATGAGGAAAATATTGATTTTATGTGGATATAGATGGAAAATTTTTAAAATGACAATTGTTGAAAATTAATATTTTATCTTTTTACGATAAAATAATTCATTTAAATATATTATTTTAATAATATATTAGCAGTGATATTTTTACAATGAATGTGGGATATATGAGTATATGAGGAGGAAGAAGTATTTTGTGGCATTAAATGTTTTAACACATGTTTTGTGTGTTGGTGGACCTGATTATTGGTAGAAATTTGATTATAGCTTGTAAAATCACCCGTTTGTGGATTTGGTCAATTTCTATTTGGAATTTGGAAAAACTTTCTTCTGCAAAGTTGTAGAAATTGAATTTCCTATAAAAACTCGCGAGATTCGAATTTTCTGATAAAAAGGGCTATTTATTATGAATTATTGAAGTTCGAAGCTCTAGAAATAATTGATTTTGGGAGTTTAAATTATTTTATTTAAGAAAAACGTTTTTTGTATTTTTGGCCTCATCATTAACATGTGATGGCTGGTGTTTTGACCAAAAGGTGGGCTAAGGAAAATTTGTATAATTATATTAATATTATATTAAATTTTATAACTTTGGTGTTCTAGCGTTTTCTATAAATAGGGTCTTAGGTTAGAATTGAAAATCACACGAAGCGAAGTTTTCTCTATTTCTCTCTCGATATTTTGGCGTATTCTTGTGAGTATTTTGAGTATACTTTGAGTATTGTTAGGCGGTTGCAAGTTTCCTTGACCTTATATCCGGGTATTCCAATTTAGAAATCTTAATCTTTCGAGGTAAGGGATATTTTTTTTTTCGTAATGATATTATTTCTTCAATATCATTATCTTTGAAATATTGATCTGAATTTTATCAAATTTGGAACTTTTTCATGTCGGGGTTACTATTCATGAGTTCTTATTCATGAGTTCTTATTCACGATTTTCTATTATTCAGTTCTTCTGAGTTCTTATTCACGTCTCTTATTACCGTGAAGCGTGAAGATGTTTTTGTGGAATTTCTATCTTTTGGTGTGGATTCTTATTCACGTATCGGCGGCCTTTATTCGCGTATCGGACCTTATTCACGTATCTGCACTATTCATAGAAAAATAAAATTTTTTCTTTTTTGTCAAAATATCTATACGGATCTTAGCTTTGATTGTATCCATGTTTTGATCATTCTTGAATTTTACACCACTATGATTATTTTTGAGGTATTTTTGAACATGGATAAAACCAAATACGAATCCTTAATCCTTAATCCTTGTCATTTTGTTTCCTTTGGATTCGTTTTCTTTAAAAATATTTTTCATCATCCTCGGTCTTAAATGATGATATTATGGAATATCTTTGGCTGTAGTGCTGAAGATGAATGATTTCTTAAGAATATCTTTGGCACATAGTGCAAAGATGAATGATTTCTGAAGAATATCTTTGGCCGTAGTGCGAAGATGAGCAGTGTTTAAATGAACATGACCCGGTGATGAATATCTTTGGCACTGTAGTGCAAAGATGAATATTTGATTCGGATGTATATTGATTGATGTTACGGGATAAAAGATGAGCGATGAACTTTTAAATTCATACATAGAAGATAGTAGTTTGCATTTCTACTTAACTCTTTAATGAATTATTATTTCATTGCGAATATTGATTTAAAGTTTGTTGTCTATTGTATTCTATTAGATTTTCCTGTTGAAGACTAACGATAATTTGTTGTATATTATCTTAGTCATAATATTCTTCTTGAGCTAGTTGAGCTCACCTTTTCCTTTTGTTCCATTTTTTTCTCGGGAGGCGAGAATATAGCGATGCAAGTAGGGGTATGGAATGAAGGTTTTAGAAAAGTTGTTTAGTAGTCCTCACCATTTTGTAAAATAATGTATCGATAAATGTGATGAGGATTTATTTGAGTATAGATATTATGCAGAAGATAATATTTGTATTCAAACTCACGATTTCTTGTTGTAATAATAAAGTTGTAGTTGTTTACATGCCATGTATTGATGACTCGAGAATGGGTGATGTATACCTATTTTGAGGCGTCACAATCCCTTCACTAGTAAAAAGACCTTTGAATATCAAAAGTAGTGAAATGCGAATACTCTTCTGCTTTCTCTCTATAGATTTTCTCTCTATAGCTGCTATACATAATTTCTCTCTACAGAGTTTTAAATTGAATTCGTAAGAAAATAATGAAGGAATGAGCTTATTTATAGGAAAATAGAATGCGTAGTAATTAATCCGTGAGCGGTCAGATTGATTTACTTTAATCGGCAGGTCCATATTTAAAAGCAAAATCTTTTAAATAAAATATCATATATTCTATTTATATAAAAATATTTTACTATCACGAAACAACATGCAACCTTATGTAAAACAACATACCCGATAAAGAATATTATGACTAAGATAATATACGACAAATTACCGTTAGTCTTCAGCGGGGAAAAATCTAATAGAAATACAATAGAACAACAAATTTTAAATCCCGATATTACATGCGTGAAATAATAATTAATTAGAAGAGTTAAGTAGAGAATGACCGAACTATTATCTTACATGTATGAATTTAAAAAGTTAATCGTCCCCATCTTTTTATCACTGTAACATCAATCGATATACATAAGAATCAAATATTCATCTTTTTCTATTCAGGGCGAAGATATTCATCGAGTTAATTAGTATTCATCTAAGCGCTTGTTCATCTAACACATTTGCACCTGACGAAGATATTCGCCGAAATCATTAAATCTTTAACTACTGAATGAGATATTCAATAATATCACCACGTTTAAGGCGAGGATGATGAAAAATATTTTTAAAAAAGCGAATCGATTGAAAACAAAATGGCAAAGGATTAAGATTAAGGATTCGTACTTTGTTTTTATCCGTGTTCAAAAATAATACCTCAAAAATAATCGTAGTGGTGTAAAATTAAAGAATGATCGAAAGCATGGATCTGATCGAAATTTAGTATCGAATAGATATTTTTGAATGAAAAGAGAAAAATTTTATTTTTGAATATTGAATAGTCGCAGTATCGTGAATAGTGCCGTATCGTGAATAATAACTCAGACACGCAAAAGATAGAAATTCCTGAAAAACGTCTTCCGTGAATAGTACTCTTGAATAGTAAGCGTGAATAATAACTTTCATAGAATAGTAATGTAACTTTCATTAGGCCAACTTTAGATATGAAAAAGTTCTAAATTTGATAAAAGTTTCAACCGATATTTAAACGTAATGATATTGAAGAAATAATATCATTTGAAGAAAATAACATCCATACCTCGAAAGATCGGTGCTTCCCAAACTTGGTAAAACAGGATATAGGCTATGACTTGGACTTTGCGCGAATGCGACCAATACTTCAAAGTATGCTCGAAATACTGCGTAAGAATCTGCTCGATAATATCAGAGAGAAAACTTGAGTTTACGGTTGTGATTTTCAATTCTAACCTAGCTTTTATTTATGAGGAAATTGCTTAAGAACACAGCAAGCGAAATTTAATAAAATATTATATATATATTATAATTTTCCTGCATACACACTTTCTAAGATTCAAATTATCAGCCACCAACAAATAGTCCCCCCTCGCAAAATCAATAAAACGTTTTTCTTAATAAAATTAATAAAAAAGCTAAAATCAATTATTGAGGGAATTTGAACATCGATAATTACGTAATAAATAGCCTTTATCAGAAAATTCAGAATCTGTGATTGAGTTTTTATAGGAAATTCAATTCTCTACAACTCTTGAGAAGAAAGTTTTTCAAATTCCAAGCGAAGAAATTGGTCAGAAATCCATAGCAGGCGATTTTCTGGTATAATCAAATTTCGATTGATAAATGGGGTCCCCATAGGCATGTTTTAACATGTTTTAAACATTTATTAAACGAAAATCTTTCTTCTCACTCATTATACTCATATATCCACATTCATTGTAAAAATATCACAGTTATTATATTATTAAAATATAATATATATTTAAATGAATTATTTTATGAGAAAGATAAAATTTCAATTTTCAACAATTGTCACATTAAAATTTTTAACAAAATACATATCGCGTAAAATCGATATTTTCTAAGCATCATGAATCGATAATTAATTATTACGAACACTATAAAATATTACTGAGAATCGGTGATATTGACAATCGGGAATGAGTTTACAGGAAAATAGAACGTTCAGATGAAATTTCTTACTTCTTTTGGCAGTTAGTAATACTTGAATTAGGTGGCCGAGCTTATCACGAATCATCTGTGTTATGTAGAACTGTTTCTGAGCATTTATTGCCATATAATGTTATCCCAATATTATTCGCGTAATATCAATTAATGGCCCGATAATGAAAAATCTTGTGTAATGACAATTATTGAAACAAGCGGCAATATAAAATATGGAATCGGCGAGTGAGAAACTACCAGCATGGCATCGATAAGCGATGCAGGTAATCTTCTTATCTTTTGATATTCTTTATCTTTTAACTAGAGTAGTTCAAGTATCCGCAGTAAAACTTCGATTATTTCAATAAAAATATTTTTGTCGTTTTACTGGTAAACTGATAATTACATTTAAGTCCGCTGATAATTAATGGTTATGCGAATATTTACACTAAGCGGAATAATGCGACCGATGAATATAATACTTGAAACTGCATCTTTTTACCAAAATTTAAAATCTTACCTTTAGTATTATATTGTCTCAATTAATAGTAATATTAAAAATTATTGTGAAATTTACGTGCTTTATTGATAATCTAAGGTCTACCGCTTAAAATTCTACGAAAGAGCACCCGTTAATTTTCATATTTTAATCTATTTATGACATTTTATACAAACACATAGTATGTGCAAACTTTACAAAAGTATGTTTTAAAAAAATCTAAGTATATAA